>JAAGNO010016968.1:80204-122143 GCA_033439905.1 Ceryle rudis | reverse complement strand
TTCAGGTTGATATACCTGACTGAAAAAAAAAAAGAAAACAAGCCCAGAAGCTGTTCAGTGTAGTTGGAGCTATTTCTTGCCAGGGTTGCTCTAAAGGATGCTG
This sequence comes from Ceryle rudis, assembly GCA_033439905.1. Taxonomy (NCBI): domain Eukaryota; kingdom Metazoa; phylum Chordata; class Aves; order Coraciiformes; family Cerylidae; genus Ceryle; species Ceryle rudis. The sequence continues at coordinate 122,040 of JAAGNO010016968.1, read as the reverse complement.
TTTGCACCTGCAGACAGTCACATGCAGACATAATTTGCAAACCAAGACACCAAGACAAGAAGCTTTCTCAAGTAAATATTTTTACTTCTTTCAAAAACATGAATGAATCCAGCTGCAAAGAACCTTTGTGAGCTGCAGATGACTGTGATCTACTGGAGGATGGTATTCTTGAGGCTGGCTGGCCATACTTTTCACTGCAAACTTCTTAAAAATGAGCATGATTGTTCGATTTATTTTTAATTCTAATTTTTTTGAGTCTACATTTTTTTCTATCTTTCCCACAACCATTTACTCTGAAAGCAGAAAGTGTTTCCCTGGGGTTTTTTTACTTTTTTTTTTCTTTTTTTTTACTTTTACTTTTTTCCCTTTCCAAATCCTCATTGTTACTCAAGTGACACTGAAGTGGCACTCGCTGAAGTGGCAGAGTATCAAGAGAGCTTTGAAACTACACAAATCTGCTAGTTTTCCAGTGCTGTCAAAGTTTTGCAGAAAAATAGAACAATGGAAAGAAAAATTACAAAAAAGGAGGGGTGGGGAAACAAGCATTTTTTGGTACTTCAAATAAATTCTACAAAACTTCTCAAAAAAAAAAAAAAATAAAGTCCTCCCACAGGAAATTTGAAGAATCTGAACATTGTGAAAGAGAAACAACCTGGACTGGTTTTCCCCTAAAGTTACTTATTTTTGACTGGTTCTCTTAATCTTGGTGGCAGAATGACAGCCACCATGCAGCACTTCTCTGCAGTAGATACATTTATCTACCAAAGGAAGCGGGTTTAATCTACAATGGGGAAATGGAGTCACAAAGAGCCATGATAAGCTCAAGCCAGCATCAAGGTGAGCAACCATGCCAGACCTGCTGCAGATGAAGGTAGGCTTTCATTGTTAAATTGGAGGACAAGTAGTGAAAAGCAGCCACGTGTCACATGCCTCATCATTGATTGGTGAGTGCCTCAAGTAATGGGAAGTGACACCATCTCTCACCCACTAGACAGCCCTGATGCATCAGGAGAAACTCTGACAGATAGAGCTGGCAGTGAGCTAGGGCTTAGAGGTCAAACCAGCCAGAAGATTAAACTAGACATTGGGCAAGTAGGGAGGAGTTAAGCATTTCTCTTAATCATAAGTATTTGGTAACCCTGGACTTTTCACAGCTGACACAAGCCCTGTCAGGATTTCCCTCTGTTGTGCTCTGCTCCTTGGGGCTGCCCTGCAGCATCAGGGCTTGCAGAAACCCTCCCACCTCCTGTCCTCTTGGTGAAACAGTTGCTTCCAGAGCATTCAACCACTCTGCCCTGTTCCCTACACGTTAGTCCTTGAAAACCTACCTGCCGTCAATCTGTCTGTGCACAACACAGATTGAACTCTTCAGCTACATTCAAAGAAGAGTCATGCCCTAGATCCCAGGGAGGATTTGTTCCAGGACAAGGAATCTCGTGAGATGGAACAAGCCCTGATGTGAACATTTCTCTGATCACTGGCCTTCCTGCAGGTATAGGACAGATGTTAGCTTTGTAAGAAGTATCCCAGAGACAGACCAAAGGTGTTCTCCTGTTTGGCACTCCGGTCAGGGTGCAAAGCAGCAGCCCAGCAATTCGCAGCTCAGCTCCTCTCTAACTACTGTTAACTGGAGGGAAAAATTATAACCGTTGGTGTGAGGACCCACGGGGGAAGCAATTAGCAGACACCCACTCCTGCTGTTCATAGAGAGTGGAAGCCTGTGCCTGTCTCAGTGTCCCAAAGGTCACAGCTTGATTTAATAAAGGTATCTGCCTAGAAAAGCAGCCTGATTTCCCATGCTGGAACAGGAAGCAGCACTTATTAGCTAGACCTTGGGGTTTTGCTAATGAGCTCACAATTGGAGGCACACGGTGCTGAATCCGGCTTGGTGGAGATCAGAGTTGTTCCCTTTTTAACAAAAAAAAAGTGGTCTGTCTCAAGATGAGTTTGCAGTGCTGAAGTCATGGGTGAGCAGAGCCAGGGCCTGACTGGGTGCTCCAGATGGAATAGCCCCGGGGGAGTTTTCCTCTAAATCAACACTGTGTTTTATTGTCAGGGTACTGCAGAAACAATTTTCCACCTGTAGATAACAGCTGACTGTTAATAACCATCATCACCAGAGCCAGCACTTGTGGATGCTGCCAAATCTGCCCTGGTTTTACCCGGTAGTAGTTTATGGGCTTTTGAAAAATTAGCTCCCTGTTTTGCTTCAGGGAGCAACATGGAGCTGCTCTGAGCATTGTCTTCTGTACAGGCTGGTGTTTCCCTCTCCATGTGTCCTGGGACAAAGGAATCCTGCTCTCTCTGACAGCATTACCCCAGGCTGCCCCTGTTCCAGTTATTTACCCCAGAGTGTAATAACTCAGCTCTGTTTCAGCCCTAGGCCACCCGGTTGAGAAGCTTGGCAGGTGCTGTGGCTCTTGCTTTCATTTTTCATCTTTCTTTGACAAGGGAGGAATGAGCATTTTCCACTGTCCTTTCTGCCTCACAGGTAACCCTGACAATACAGGTACTTAGGACATGGCAAAAGCCTTTATTGCTCTTTTTAACTGTCTGTTACGTGTTATCCTCTGAGGTGAGCCTGGATCTCTAGGACTGATGGTCTGAGGCTTATTCACTAGGAAAGTCTCTGCTCTGTGGGGATGGTCATTCTCCAGTGTGGTCAGGAGAGGTGGAGCCCAGAACTGGACACTGGCTATTCACCTTCTCCCATGCTGCTCCCTCCTTCACTCTTCTGAGAATTCACATCCCACTCCCAGCACTGTCACACACAGAGTTGGAACTGCTGGTAAAGATCAAAGAGGACAGGGAGGTGGCAGATACCTTCATTATTTTAGGAGTTAAAAGGGATGTTTACAGCCTCTCCAGTGAGGTTGTGCCGCTGAGGTAACATTTCCAGTACTTTCAACATTGTTGCTGTCATCTTCCACGATTAAACTTGTTCCCTTTTGATCTTTCTGTGCAATAGCATCAAAACAAAGCAGGCAAAGGTACAAAATCCAGAAGTATTTAGTCAGTTCCCTGTTCAAAGGCTTTTCTTTCTTACTGAGCTGGGGATAGATGAGCAAATAAAGTGTGCAGACAGATAATAAGAAGGAAAACAAAGAGACAACTAAATCATGGGGGCAAGCACTGGGCTTACACATGACTTCTCACTCACCAGTGTGGAAGTGCTAAGGAGATTTAAACTCCAGAGAAGAGTGAAAGATAAGTTTGAAGGATGGATAGAAAACAGGGATGTTCTCCTACAGATGCAGAAAGATGTTGAGCTTGATAAGTAGCTCAGTTTCTCTCTGCAGCCAAAGGAATAAAAATTGTGTGCTCTCAGAAATCTTCATCCTTCCAGTGGAGTTTACTGAGGTTATGGAAAGACATAAAACCAACAGCTAGTTTTAAAAGGTCTGTTAAGCTTGTGAGGAAACTCTGGGAGGATTGTTCTTAGACCAAGCTTGTTGACTAATAAATGCTGCTACACCAAGTATCTCTTCCCAATGTCACCACTGGGGTATGTCGTGCTGGGGCTGCATGCGCATGTCTGATCAGAATGAACATTATGTGTCTAATAAGCTGATTTCAAATTATTTTTTTTTCGTGGTCTGCAAGGTTTTACCACTATGCCTCAAGAGAAATACAACAGGCAAGAAGAGACACAGATGAATCTGAATGGGCAGAAGGGTCCTTGCTCAGCCTCTCTTAGCCTCACAAGGTAATGACAAGTTTGAAGATGTTTGGGTCACAATTGGGCTCTGCCTGGAGTGAGAGTCTGCCTCTGCCTTGGCTGTAGGTGGAGCTGAGACCAACATGCTGAAGAGATGAGCAGTTGACAGGCCACCCATGTGGAAGTGTCCAGAGCATGACAGCATGTTCCCCACTACTGACACAGCTGACAAGCCTTGTCCTGGGAAATAGCTGCTAATAGAAAGTGTCTGTGAGGCCCATGCCTCCAGACTTCATGGAGGTCCTTCAGGGTGAGGATTTCCTAACTCCAGGACACAGCTTATTATAGAGAGGCATCTGCTCTATCATGGTCTCTGTTCTCAGAGCTCTATGTGACTTTCAAACCATCCTCCTTCCCCCTCCTTCTTGCCTCAGCAGATCTTCCCAGAGAGGGAGTAAGGCTATAAAAAGGAAAGGTAAAACAGTACAAGATGTGACACTTATTTAAAAAAAAAAACAAAAAACCAAAAACCAACAAAAAAAACCCATCCACCAAAAACCACAAACAAACAAACAAAAACCCCACAAAATACACAAACCAAAGTGGTTCCAAATCTCTTTCTTCAGACAGCCATGTGTGATTACAGTATTTATCAGCCTCTATCTAAACACTGAGCTGTTCCAGCTTATAAAGAATGACACATGCAGAGCACAAAATAACAGGGCTGTCAAAGGATCCTGAATGGAAACAAAACCCACAGCAGCACAGTGAGTGGATTGAAAACCCACCAGGAGGCCACATGGCTCTAGGCTGCCTGGCAATTAGTGTGACAGCAGCTGCAAAGACACGTTCCTCCAGGGACTGGCCAACCCTATGGCTTGCTGAAGAAGAGTGCTTCTCTGCTCTGCCATCCTGGGAGTACAACTTGGTGGATTTTAAAAACATAATGCCTGGAGCAGGGGACTGTTCAGTGTCTTTACTAGTAAGACTTCCTGGAGAATGCAAGGAGAATAGTTCATGTGTAAAAGAGGGGAGATTCAGACTAGATAAAGGAAGAATTTTTTTTTTATGAAGGTGGTGAGCCCCTGGCCCAGGTTGCCCAGAGAGGTGGTTGATGACCCATCCCTGCAAACATTCCAGGTGAGGTTGTCTGGGGCTCTGAGTGGAGAAACCTGCCCTATTTGCAGATGTCCCTGCTCAGTGCAGGGAGGTTGGACGAGAATCTCCTTTAAAGGTCCCTTCCAACACTGACTATATGATTCTATGATTCTATGTCTTGTCCTATTGGCTTCCCTTGCATCAGTAGGGAAGTAGGATTTGTGCCCTCTGCAATGAGCAGGTTGCATGTGTCCATCTGCAAGGGGCAGTGCACCAGCTCAGCCTGAGCTTCTGCAAATGATCAAACTGATAAAATGATAAAACCCCCAGGAGAAAATGACCTTCATGGTACTGGGACCACGAGGGCTGTGGCTGGCACTTCATTGTCATTCTGAATCACCCTGCTGTTCCCCTCCTCTCTGCCCTCATGTGCACAAAGGAATCCCTAGAATAATCGTCTTCCCTGACGAATGCCAAGGAAGGAAGGAAGGGTTGTTTTTGAATCAGCCAGCCTGGATGAGAAGGGTCCACCCAGGGTGAGGCATGAGGTTCCAAAGCTGTCTGTGCTCAGGTGTACTGAGCTGTTCTCAGACCCTCAGCCTCAAGACGTCCTGCATCACCCATGTCTCAGGCAGCTCCTGTCTCATCCACTTTGACTCAGGAGACATCAAACCCCTTCAAAGGATTGTCCAGGTGACTTAGAAAGCACAGTGCACGGTAGGGAGCAACTCTCCATCCTTCTGCCCAGACAGTCTTATCTGTGACTTTCTATGTGCGTTTTCCAGGTTATATTTGAATTCACAAGAAGTCCTCTCTAATCTGCTGTCCCTCCTGGCTACTAGCCATGGACCATCATCTAACAGCCTGGCACCCTGAGGTTTTGTATCCTTAGAATTAGCCTCGTAAGTGTGATTTTCGGGGGAGGACTTGGGGTTCATCCTCTAGATGCCTGTCCAGCCTTTATTTACCCTCCCTATTTTGTTGTTCGACCTAACCCAGAGCCACTTGGGATCTGCTTCCCCCTTGTTGTATTTGTCCTTTAAAGAGCTGGAAACACATTTCTATTGTCTAGTTAAAGTCATCTTTATTTCACCATTATACTTCCAAGTTTTTCCTGTAAATGCCAATAAAACAGCTGGGGTTACTTGAAGAGCTGTTTTAACAAAGAAAGCAGTTTCACCCTAAAACTTGCATTCATCTTAATGAAGATCCATCTGTGACAGTACAAAAAGCACAGAAATAATGAGTGGAAATGTATTTGGTGACCACATTCTTCACTTCCTGAAGGCAGCTGCCGCTGGGAGCTCCCCTGCCTGTTGTGAAGGAGTAGAGGGAACATTTTCTGCCCCTGTGGCTTGGAGTCAGTAAATACTGAGAACCAAGCAGGCTCCTGAAAGGTTGCCCAGCCTGAGCCTCTATTAACAGTCAGGGCTGAAGCAGATTCACAGGTAACACCTGTGCTGGTAGCATAGGTCCCCTTGAGACTTGCAGCAAATATGAGAGCAGATGTGCAGTAGAAAAGCCTGCATCCTTCTGATGCTGGACAAGTAAAACGTGACTGAAACTCAAGCAGAGCCTGTTTCCCAGTGAGGGTTCAGGAATCTCAGCCAAGGCTGCCATGCTCAGACCCAGCAGAGGGGGTCTGTCATGCCCCTGTACTTCCTGGGACAGGACCTTCCTACGTGCAACACAACTTGGTTTGCCTACTTCACCGTCAATGCTCAACATTTTCCTGGCTCCAAAATGGACCTTCTTTCCTGACGCATCAGAGGCAGCACTCAGATTGAGACTGTGCAGTGGGGATTTCACCTCTGAGGTGCCATGTGTATTCAGACAGAAAGAACCAACTAGAAGAGCTTCAGCCCAAAAGGGAAATGAGACAACCCCCCACCTGTCATCACCATATCCTTCTCTCTCCATGCTTCTGCCACATCTGCAGTAGCTGAGCTGCACCACAGCTTAGAGGGTCTGGAATAGAGAAGTTGCCTTGACATAGCTTGGGGCTGCCTAGCCTCCAGCTGCCTCCATCACCTACTGCCTGTCCTGGCCAGATCTGGGACTTGCAGGACATGCTAGCTCTCCTCATCTAATAAACCCGTTCATTAAATTGCACTCAGCTCTCTGCAAACCCCATAATGAGGCATCTAAAAACATGTATTCAGCATTCTCCTCTGATTAGGTGCCTTTGATAGGGAATGGTGACACTCATGTAATTAACACAACCATTAAGGCAACTGCTGGTTCATTTTCTCTGCTGAGTTATGACATACCTCCCAACAAAATGAAACTACCTTGGGAACTACCAACCTGTCAGCCTCACCTCTATGCCTGGGAAGATCATGGAGCAGATTCTCCTGGAAGGCCTAATAAGGCACATGGAGGACAGGGAGGTGATCAAGGACAGCCAGCATGGCTTCACTAAGGGGAAGTCCTGCCTGACAAACCTAGTGGCTTTTTATGTCAGAGTAACTGCATCAGTAGACAAAAGACGACCTATGGATGTGATCTATCTGGACTTCTGCAAGGCTTTTGTCACGGTCCCCCACCAACATCCTACTCACCAAGTTGGAGAGATACGTATTTGATGCGTGGACTGTTCAGTGGATTAGGAATTGGCTGGATGGCTGCATCAAGAGGGTAGTGGTCAATGGCTCAAAGTCCAGATGGAGACCAGTGACAAGTGGTGTCCCTCAGGGGTCCGTACTGGGTCCTGTCTTGTTTAACATTTTTATCAATGACATAGACAGCAGGATTGAGTGCAGCATCAGCAAGTTTGCGGATGACACCAGGCTGAGTGGTGCTGTTGATACACCAGAGGGATGGGATGTCATCCAGAAGGACCTAGACAAACTGGAGAAGTGGGCCCAGGTGAACATCATGAGGTTAAACAAGAGCAAGTGCAGGGTCCTGAATCTGGGCCAGAATAATCCCCACTATCAATACAGGCTGGGGGAGGAGGTGATAGAGAGCAGCCCTGGAGAACCAGCAGCAGGCAGAGAATCTTAGTCCCTTGCAATGCTGGCAGGTGAGAGAGGAGATGACATGTTCCTGCCTGCCCACCCATTTCTCATCCTCACCACTGTATTTTCACAGCTCATCTGGTCTTTTCTGCAAGTTAAAACTTGCCACAAGGACAAGTGTCCAGTGAAGGAGAAGCTGAGCAGGGTGTGAGCTGTGCATGTGGAGGAGGAGCTCCTTCTATTAGTTAATCCTCCTTAGTTAATCATCTTGACCCTTGCCCTCCTTCCATGAGCTCCCACGTTCCTGCTCCAAATCCATCTGGTGCAGACTCTGCATTTAGTGGCACTTTCAGATCTTAGCACTTGGCAGAGGCAAGGTCAACATCCTGAGTCCAGGAGGCTGCAAAGGCAGATGGGTTCAGGACAACACTTATCCTCCAAGGTCTCATCTTAGGGCAAAGGTTACCCTTACACCAGGGAAGAGAAATGAGGAATAGCTTAACCAGAGATTTCAAAAGTCCACTTTCAACTTTGTGTCAAGGCAAGAGGGAGACAGGGAACCTGTCTGGGCACTGATTTAGCTGACCACGCCACAGTGGAAAATATAAACATAAAGCCGGAGAGACAGGTTAAATGCTCGAAAGTGCTTTGTCTTCTGTCAGAATTAATATGCAGAATTAGGTCCTGAGGGATATATCCTTGTAAATGTATCATTAAAATGAGTAAGTCCTCCCAAGGTCTAGCTGAAAATTTCACTTTTAATGAAGCAGGTAGCTTGTCATTTTCTGACCAAAACCAGCAGAAAAAGCACAACTAAATCACATTTTGTTTTAAGCTTCAGCCAAGAAAACACAAAGTTCTTTTCCAGATTTTTAATTTTCTTATGGCAAAAAATAGAAAAACAAACAAACCAACCAACCAAACAAAACAACCCCCAAAACACCTTAATTAAAGTAATTTTAAATTAAATTATTGTTCTTCCACAAAACAATTCCTTAGAGAACTGAAATTCCCAGCAAAAATATCCAAACTGTGGACACTTGCTCTCTGTCCTACAAGCTTTGAGTGGAAGACATTTATTTAGGATTCAAAAAAATAAAAAGCTTTTCTATTCCCTCAGTGGCTGGGACAAGTCTGAAAATTAGAGCTCCCACGGAGTGAAGGCAATGAAGCCCACTGGCTTCCTGGAGCATCACAAGCCATTCCATACCAAATAACCCCAGGTAATATGGCATCCTGGGTGTGGCTGAGTATCTTTGGTTCAAAGACTGATGCCCTATTCTCCGTGGCCATTTTTTGCTTTGGCAGAAAGTCTGCTTGAAGTTGTCCTTTTCTGGTAACACACAGTGCAATGAGTCTTTAGCCCAGACTTGCAGATACCTGCAGATGGACTTAACCAGTATGCAGGCTGATGTGCTAGAGAACAGTCATTTTCACAGCAGACCTAGCAAAACCCTTCTGAAGTGCCACAAAATGCTCATTGCCCACATATAAAATCCTAGCAACCCAAATAGAAAGGGCAAGCTCCGGAAGATGCTATTTTCCAGCCCCAGCCCTCACCTCCTTCCTGCTCCCATTAGCTCAGAGAGCCGTGTCTTGCTTCACACTAATAATGCACAGGCGCTGAGCACAGTTACCTTATTTTCTCCCTGGTCACGGTCAACATTTAAATTTACTCCATGAGCCTGTTCCATTTCAGGAAGCAGAATTGCATCAGAGACTTGTATTGGTTTAATAAAAGTATTTGCGAGGCAGCTTTGGAGACTGTTAAGCGGGGAGCTGGGTTTCATGCTAATTTTCCTTTTAATAAAGAACAAATGGGCAAGAGTTTCACACAAAACTATGTAGCTGCTCTGAAACGATCAGGAACGGAGCTAGGAGCAGCACAACCCTGCTGTGTTATTATGTTTCAAGAGTAACTCCTACAAATCATTTGTATACATGTCTAAATGGAATGTGCGGGGAATAATTTGAAGAAGAAAAGCATTAAGAAACTGAAGGATACACTACTGAACTCATTTGCTTGGCTTAAACTCCTTTCCTTTGTTTTCTGCCCTTGTTAGAGAAATTGTGCCTTGGTTAAACTTAAAATATGAGTGTGATTATAAAGCCCAAATATAAACCAACACAGAATAGAAACCACTATTCATAGCCACAGAGTGGAGGAGCTTTACATAATTTGTGTAGTGTGTCACGCATTTCTAGGAAGGAGAAAAAGGTCTTGAAAAGAAACAGCTGACAGAGAAATCATTGTGAGGGATTTTTATGCTCACAGGGTAGCCTTAAATGAGAATAATGTTGCTCAGGAAAATAACACTTGCAAAGTTATTTGGGCCTAAAGCTCCAGAGAGGCACCTCATGGGGTTTTCAGGAGTGCTGAATCAGGGCAGAAGAGGCAAAATATTTGCACAGGAACCACACAGAGAAATAAGCACTTCTGGTTTGCCCTGCCAGACTACAGGAGAGGATTCCTCCCTCCACCAACCCCTGCCTTGTCTCCCAACCCAGCAGCTATGCTGGTGGACAGGTAGAGCACAGAGCAATTGGTGAGGACCATGACCATCCTGCCTCCCTTGCTGCATGGACTGAGTTATGGCTTAGCCAAGAGGCACAGGCAGTGCATAATCCAGTCTGTCCAGGGACAGGGAGAGGCTAAGTAGGCATAAAAGAGAGAAGGGGACAAATAGATTCATCTTCAGTGCCTGCCAAGCTTTTCTGGGAACAGCATGGAGCTGGGCAACCGCACAAAGCCCTGCTAATGACATACCACAGAGCAGGGCTCATATCAAGCCTGCAGCAAACAGTGCTGGAAGGATCTATGGTTGGGGGAACTGAGGGAGGGAGAATGTGCAGTGGTTTTTCCTCTGCCTGCCTGAGTCTGCAAGTTGTACTGAGCCAGATTTTGAAGTCAAACATTAGAGTCATCTGAGCTCAACCAGGATAGACCAAGACCTCAGAAATGTGGTGTTGTCAACAGATAAAACAAACTGCAGTGTCAATAGTAGTATTTGCTCCTTTTCTCTGACACCCTGAGAAGGGAAGCGGCAGGAGGACAGGCAGGGGACTGCCCAGGCAGCATGAGCTGGAATGGTCTCTTTAAGCAGAGTTTCAAGCCTGGTGCCAAATGCTGGATCCCGGTTTTAATTTCTTTATTTATGCTTTTAATTCTCTCCTAGATGCTGGGAAACGTATTTACATTTCATTAAAATGTATTTTCCCCACTTAGTTCTGCATTCTTTCCTGGCAAACATTCCCTTTTTGTCATTTTCCCTGGCTTGGAGCAGACTCAAGGCAGTGCAGCTGCTTTGTTTTAATAGCCACTTTAACCCCAGGATGGTGCCGCTTGCTGTTCCTGAGTCAACAAGGCTCAGGCTGGCAGTGGCTCCCTGCTGCTCAATGGATCCTCAGCCACCACAAGTCATCATACCCTGAAAGGTAACAAAGAGCAACCACACCAATCCAGAGGTCTCAAGAGCACAGGTATTAGTACAGGTCCAGCAGCTAGACCATTGTAAAAGGGGCTGAGGGTGTGATTTAGCAGACACTGGGCACACATCTGCAATCAGTACAGGGACCAGGTGAAGCTTTTCTCTCTGCTGGAAGTAGCTTGGCTTCCACAGCTGGATATTTGCATTGTTTCACTGTAGACAACTCCCAGTCCAACCTCAGCTGCAGCATCCAGGGACACACAAAGGAACAGTCTTTCTGCCAGCATGGAAATGACATTTCACAGAATCCCAGAATCCCAGCATAGTGGGGCTTGGACAGGACCTCTGGAGATCATCTCACCCAACCCCCCTGCTCCAGCAGGGTCACCCAGAGCAGGGGGCCCAGGATCACATAGTCCAGGTGGGTTCAGAATCTCTCCAGAGAAGGAGACTCCACAAAATCTCTGGGCAGCCTGGGACAGGCTCTGCCACCCTCACAGAAAAGAAGTTTTTCCTCCTGTTCAGATGGAACCTCCTGGCTTCCAGTTTGTGCCCACTGCCCCTTGTCCTGTCACTGGGCAACACCCATTCTCTCGACCCTGCCCTTTAGCTATTGATGAGCATTGATCAGATCCCCTCTCAGTCTTCTCTTCCACAGCTTAACAGCCCCAAGGCTTTCAGCATTTCCTCAGCACAGAGATGCTCCAGTCCCCTCAGCATCTTTGTAGTATCTGTCCCTCTGCCCCCTGCATGCTGACGTCCACCTCCTTCCCCCAGCTGTATGATTCTCCCTCCCACAAGAATATACGTCCCTCTCCCTGACTGTCTTCTACTGGTCTGTACACTGACTTTTCCCATCAAACAGATTCAAAGCTGTCCTGAGTCTCCTTACAGACAAACTCACTGCTCCTGGCTACCAAACAAATGACCTTCTCTATGGAACAGATACTTTCACTGGGTGTCCAGCTCAATTGCATCTCAGCTCAAGATCCATATTTAATTATAAGAGGTGCTATGAAAGCATTGTGCCTTCCTCAGCTGAGATGTCCTGTTCTGCATTGCTCATCCAGCTGTAAGACAGGCTTGCTGAGGCTGGACCTTGACACCAAGACAGTGAAATGCAGCCTCCATGGTTTGGAGTGGAAGCAGGTCTATCTAATGATTTGTTGTGTTTTAGCATCTATAAGATGTTAAAAGAAACCTCCACCCTCACAACTACTTTTTCTTCCAGAGGTACATTTAAGATCATCAGATGAAAGGCACTAGAAATGCAAAGCATCATTAATATTTAAGTCAGATTTGCAGAAAGATAAATTGAAGCATTGTAGAAATTAACTGGATAAAGATAACCATTTCCTGCAGTAAAGAGCTTAAACTAATTCAAATACTTTATTGCAGAAACACTCTCCTTTATCCCTATATCTCCACGCATTTACTCCCACAGAAAAACAGACAGTGATTCTGAAGTCATGACACTAGTGTAACAGAGAGCAGGTTTGGGTTGCTCTGGACATCACAAAGCACATCTGGGTCAGAGTCCCAGCTGTGTCTGTTTGGATATCACACTGTGACTTCAGTACAGTCTGGTCTCACTGCACCCTACCAAACACCAGCATCATGCTTGCAGAGCCCCCCCAGACTGCCTCTTCTCCCTGCAGAAAAGGGGCCAGGGGTGTGGATCCTAGCCGAAACAAATCCTCCACCAGTCCTTGCCACAGGAGCCCAAGGGGTGACAGCACTGCAGAGTGCCCAGCTTTGGTCGTCTTTGTTCTGGCACCCAGAACAGGAGTGTGGCTGGAGCAAGCCTTGAGCATGATGGAGTGATCTCTGCTCTGGCAAGCAAAGCAGTTTGTTCTCAAGGCAGTAACCTGTGAGATTCTGAATGACAGATGCAAAATAGAGGAGGCTTAGTTACATGTCTGCGAAAGCTGTGATTTCACTGTTTGTACCCCTTCAAACCCACCAAAGCCTGGGCTGTCTAAGCCTAGCTTCAGTTAACCGCTAATAGCTACAGCAAAGCCTAGCCTGAAAACACTCGATAGACAGGGTTTTCGAAAGCACTTCAGATCAGCTGGGAACAGACAGTGGCATGTGTGTCCTCAGCCACTTTGGTGTTTCTGGAAGACCAAACCAGGGCTGTGCACCTGTCCTTGCAATGTTCAGCATGACATTTGATTTATCTCTTCTCTGCAAGAATTTATCATAACTTTAAGGCCATTTCTGTTGGAGAATATTTCCCTTTGTTATACTGTCAATGCAGAGGTAGCAGAAGTTTACCTTTAAAAAGTAATCACAACAATGTGGAGATAAAAATCACACCACAAACCCCAACTACCACCACATATGTGGCTCTTTCAGTCCTAACTCCTCCAAGGCAGCTGACCAGATAACCACATAACAGGACTCCCTGCCTTACTACAAGCTTTGAAACGGTTGGGGTGTGAAAATTTTACAGAATATGTTTAATTCATGACTGTCACACACAAAAGTCAATTAAATTCAAATCCAAAAGCAGAATAAATATGGTCACCCAGCTCATCAGCATGTGTCTGTCATACACTGCTCTACAAGTAGCAAGACAGTAACAGTCTGAGTTCCTAGGTTTGCACTTCATTTGGGTTATCCATATTTACTGTCTCTTCTGGAAGACCTCCTTTCTGAATCTAGATATAAGCAGTGCTGGTGCCAAAGTCCCACTCAGCAGCATGTTGGTCTTAGGGAAACTGCAGCAGCTTCAGAAGATGTCCTCCTCCCTCCAGAGCACTCCCCATGAACTGAGGCCACTTACAACCGTGGTATTCTCCTAAATATTTCCTGCACACTCTGCATATGCCACTGAAAGATACCTACTGCTCACAGTCATCTTCCCAGTAGACCCTGAAGGGCAGGAATATGGTTATTTTCTTTATTGTTTTTATTTGGGATGGTAAACCTTTCACAGCCATATTGTAGGCCTGCAGTCCACACCAGCAGCATATACATATGACCTTGCCAGATTCATTCCTGCCTATACTCTGTGCCCTGGAGAAGTGATTAGGTACCTCTTTAGGTGACTGTACTAGAGCAGGCACAGAGGCTGGATACACAGAGGCATAGCAGCTCCTGGGACCAGATGGAGACAGTTTTTTGCCTAGATGGCTCTCAGTGCCTTGAGCCAGCTAGTCCAAAACATTAGTCACAGGATCTGAAGAACCACCTGAATCATGGAATGGTTTGGGTTGGAAAGAACCTTTAAAGGTCATCTAATCCAACCCCCTGCAGTGAGCAGGGACATCTTCGACTACATCAGGGTGCTCAGGGCCCCATCCAACCTGACAATGAATATTCCCAGGGATGGTGCATCTACCACCTCTCTGGGCAACCTGTTTAGACTGATTGAATTTGCCACTTAGCATCTGTTGACTGAATTTATTGGTCAGTGCCCTTGCATGTGCTACATCTGGGCTTAACTCCTTCACATACATGTTTTTTTCTTTTTTGTTGACAATGAAATACTCTCAAGCATCATATAAAACAAAAACAAACAAACAAACAAAAAGTGATTCATGGGGTATCTGAGCTTGTGCCAAGAAGCAAAGCCACACACAACCCCCTTCCAAAGGGGACCATCTCATTAGATCTGCTCTGCAGGGAGGTGTTTGCCCTGCTGCTGAGCTGAGCCCTGGTAGGCTCTGCTGGCATGCTGAAAGAGAGGTTATTACAGTGTGCCCCACGGGCCTGTGGGAGAGATCAGGCCAATGCAGCAGCAAAGGAGGCATCGGAACAAATGAGGGAGCACATGAGCTGCATTTCAGACTGAAATCTCTATATCCTGAATGACTGCAGCTTGTTTACACACCTAATGGGGAGTGATGCAGATGGGAAGTGGGATTTAAAGCCATCACAGAACCTTAAAAATAGCACAGTGAAAGTCATTGTTCCCCTTCTCAGTAAGAAGGACAGGAAATGAAAACGCATGAGCGTGCAGGCTTTCTGCTCCAGCCCTGAGGGAATGACCCAGAGTCATGAGAATATAGGCCAGATATTGAAGCAAAGAATGAGAAGCAGCAGGAGACAACAGAATATGATTTGTGTGGATAGACTGTAGCAGCCTCTACAGAAAAAATCACAAAACATTTTATTGAGAGAATATTTTATATTGTTGTGGGCAACTGCTCATCATCCACAAGCAGAAGTGGAAAACTGCTGGTGAGACAGAACAAGCTACTTCAGTGGAAACACCACCTTTGTTTCATAGCACACAATGCAGTAGCATTTTGCTAACATGGACATTGTTTAGGGTGATAACAGGAAGTATAGTAAGGGTTATGTGATTAAACAGATCAAAGAAAAACCTACATCATGCATCACAGGGAAAATCTTTGCTGTGAATCAGTCTCCTTAGGGAAGCAGAAGAACTGTTGTTTTCCAAGTCACTTGGAGTTAGAAGGGAGAAGCACTGAAGATCACATGGTAGAGAACACTGGTGGTGGACTGAGGGATACGCAATTCTGCTTCTCTTTGGGACAGGGTGTATCACTGGATGCATTTTTAAAGGCATAAAAATGCTCATAAGGATTTTCCAGGCTGTTAATAGTGATGGCAAGTTGGAAGGAAAAGGAGTTTGTCACTGTAGGGTAGTGCTGGGGGTAGGTCATGAAGAAAGAATAGGGCCTGGGGGAAGGAGAAACCACATTCCAGGAAGGAGTTACTCCTCAGGCTGAAGGGCAGCCTCTGCTTGAGAAGAAGGGTAGACAGAGACTGGGGTACAGTCATGTAAGAGGAGGAAAGAAGTCAGCTCTGAGAGGTGTATGTGGATGAGAGAGTGAAAATCAAGACAAAGAGAAGAGAAATGAGTGAGGATGGAAAAAGGAAACACGTGTTTGTGAGCAAAAATAGTTGCAGTTATAGGAAGCATGCTGTGGAAACAGACTGCTTGTCCCAGGTGGTTAACTGTAACCAACCATACTATTTGGAAGAAACATTTCCAGATTGTAGTCACAATGTCTTTGAAGTAGGTAAGCACTGACAGAGGAGGGAAGCAAAGATAGAAAGACTGAAAGGCATTGGAGGAGTCTCTGTTGGTGTAAGACTAGAAGTTGAGCATCCCTCACACTCAGCCCTGAGCTGGACTTTGTATCTCTTCACTTGTGAACATACACTGTGAGTGCCACAGGGTCTGCTGGCTCATCATCAAATACACTCGACCACCGAAAGAAATCTCTGTCTAGATCAAACTTCAGGGTGTTGCCAAATGTTCCCCAAAGTGTACCCTGAGCCAGACCCTTTTGAAACAAAGTGAGCAGTGTGTTCTAGCAATCCTGAGCACCAGGAAGCAGAAAGGAGAAGGGGTAATTCCAGACTTAAGGCTATAGTGACAGGAGAGAGGACAAATACAAATTTACTGGACAGCGGGACTTGCTCCAGTTGTCATCAGATCTATGCCAACCAAGCTATGCTGGTAGCTACTCTTACCCTGGGAGAGAAATAGATGTTTATTAATCTTCTCTGCATTTGTATAACCAATAAGGTCACAGAAAGGGGAGAGAAAGAGTGGATTGCTCCAGAATAACTAGATTGGTTAAAAGAAAAAAACTAAACCAACCAAACAAAACCACAATAACTTTCTTGGCAAAATGTGTACATTTTTAAGGAAGACAACACATTGGTGAGCTCTAACAATACTGATTTGTTTTAAAGCTTGTTTTCAGGAAAAATAGCTAAAACTTTTCTCATAGGAGTACATTCCTCTACACCTTTGTTTGCTTCTCAGCCAGCAGTAAGCTTTGTAAGGACTCAGTCCTTGGTGTGTTGTCAGAATTCTCTCTCAAAGCTGTGGGTGGGGGTACTTTATATATGATTCTCTTCCTCCCTTAATTTTGCAGCAGCAGCAGCAGCCTTTCTGTTTGCTTGTCTTATGCTTACCCGGGGGGCAATAAAGGTCCTGTCCCAGGAGAAGCCTGCTCTGTTGTTTCAGCACTTCTCATAAGTTGTTATGGGGGATGGGAAAGATGGTTCTACCTGGAGCCTCAGTATCCCAGCGTGGGTCATAACTTCACATGCAAAGCTCAGGAATCAGATATATCTTTTTCAGCTTTATCATTGTGTGAGCCTCCATATATTACTCTCGAGGTTCAGAATTAAAAGTATACTGCAGAAACTTTTTCCAGTTAGAGTTGATTAAATTTGACTCCGGAGACCTGAGCTGAAAATTTAGATCAAATCCCGGCTTGACTCAGGCTAGCCCTGATTTTAATATAACAAAAGGCAAAGATTTGCAGGTCTTTGCAAAGATTTGAAGAGAGTAAAACTCTCTTCATGCCAGTGTCCATGTTAACAGATGTTTAGCATGACTGGTGTAAGAAATTAAATCTCTTTTTGTGGAAGAGTAAACCAACACATGAAGATTTCTTCATACAGTACAAAGTAGGAGTAAATCTGTAACCCAGTCCTGTTATTCAGAAATTATTTGGTACCACTGCATTACTACAAGGACTCCTGCATCTGTCAGGCACAACTATTAGTCTTCTCTTTGTGCAATCAGAAATGTTAACTGCATCTAATATATTGAATATGATTTAGAAGCTGCTTTTCCAGTATAGTATCTGCACTAAAATTAGTATTATAGGCATAAATAAATAGCCAGTTCTAAATTATTGTAGAACATGCTATTCCAAAGTGTCCAGACATTCCCAGACCCAGACGGGTAACAGACCAAAACAGAATGTGGTGCACAGAAACAGGGAGAGGGATGGAGAGAAACTTTTGACCTAAGGCTTTAAGTCACTGGGTCAGATCTCCTCCTCCTCTCACAGAGTCACATGAAGTTTCTTGTGTCCATGCAGAGCAAGCCTGACTTCCAGGGTGGGAAATCTTATGTTAGAGTGAGCCTTCAGGAATTCACAGGAATCCTTCAGCAACTCATAGGGATCCTTCAGCAATTTGGACATGTTCTTCCAATTCTAGGACCTGGACATACAAGAGGTTCCTACCCTACTAGTGAACAGTTTCCACACAGAACAAAGCCATCATTTATGTAAAACCAGCTGAAACTGGTACCGAGAAAACAGGCTGCCAGTTGCAAATATGAATGTATTGTAAGCTAATTTAAGGAAAAAGTTGCTGGCTGTGGGCTATCTGCAGTAAGTGTACTACAGATGACTGTAGCCTCTATCATGACAGATTTAACCAGAAAGAGTCTTTGCAGAAGTGAACATCAAACATAATGTCAGAAAATCATTCATCTTCCAGTCTGTGAGAGCAAGCCGTGAGGTAGGAAAAAAACCCAACCAGCAAACTGCACAGGTGTGGGCGACAGCTAATGCTGACATAGCTATAACGTAGTCAGGGGTTAAATTAAAAAGTCCTTCTGATTATCATATAATTTCCCCCATTGCCCACAAACCACTTCCTTTTCTACTCATGAATTCTTCTCCATCTTCACAGTAGACAGAGGGCTGGTGCCTCTGTGTCAGACAAGCATGAAGTCAGTTGCTGTAACTTTCTGTGTTCTCTGCTTTCAGTCTGAAGTTCTGTATGGTGAGTAGCATTTTAGACTATTCTTCTGGCAATAGATACCTCTATGGAATATATCTCACCCAATGACAGGAGACAGTAAATGAGGCATGAGAGCAAGGGGTTAGAGGAACAGGGGTAATTAAGGAAAACAGCTGCAAAAAGACCACTCTCAACTTTAATATCGTTATAGTTGTTGGGAAGAGAATTCCTTCCAGCACAGGATGTTTCCTCCAAAACTAAAAAGTACAAGTTTTCTTACCCTCTATCTGTTTAGAGTGTAGTGCTCCAGCCAGCTTCCCTTGCTGGGCATAAGGTCTCAGAGCAGCATGATGGTGAATGGCTTAATAAAGAGAAGCCAAGTTATTGATATTAAACCTGCTCTTGTTTGGGCAGGGAATTTTTGTACTATGAAAAATGTATATGACATGAAAGAGTGGATGAGATTGTTTTGGTGCAGGCTTGAAATGCAGACTGACTTAAAAGGAAGTGTAGCATTCCTAATGCTGTGTTTGAGAAGGCACATGGTGACAGCACTGATCTCAGGCCAGCCGTAAACGTGGATGTAGTGGTTTATAAGATTCAGTGTTTTATCACAGCTATGCAAAGTAAAATACTAGAGCACACGTTTATCTGTAGCCTCTGAAGCCCACATATTACTCGGCCAGGATGGAAATACAGATAATATCTGATTAAGCAGAGTGGTTTTTTTCATATATACGCTTACTGACAATTTGGTATAATGCATCATATAAGTACGTTTGTGCACACAATTACTAAGTACCATCTAAACATGTTCCTTTGCGAGTCATGCCAAGGGCTATTGAATACGTTTGCTTCTTAAATTCTAGAGATATAGGGTAGGTTTCAAGTCCCCATGTAGAATTTAAGTATTCCTGAGGTCTCTTACAGAATAAAGACCAGTTTCCAGCTCCTTAGTCAATGCATATACCCGTCTGAAGGTTACCTAATACAGAGATAGTATACCGAGTTTTCAGATATATTGAAAAGATGGATAAAATCACAGGGAAGGAGGATTGTGATCACTGTCTCTAATGAGAAGTGAGCTGCTCTTTTTCTCCTTGAAAAGTTATTCTTAAATCTACCAAAAAATTCCTGTCAGTTTTGTTAAATACTTCTCAACTAAATTGAGCGTGAATACTTGACCAGCATGCTTTTATACGTGGCTGGAGCTATCTAAAAGACCATTCCTTGTGGGAAGAAATAGACTGCAATTTTAAGGGTGCAAATAATTGTTCTGTCTGATACTGGCATTTCTCCCTTCCTTCAGATATGAAAGGGTAGGATTTGGGCAGGAGTCTGGGAAGAGGAGATGGCAGGAGAGAGAGACTGCCTATAGCAAGAAATGGTATCTCTCAGTTTTGGTTTTTGTTACCTTACAGTGCTTTTGGCATAATAAGAACTAATTATTAACATTCTTGATAAAAAGAAAAGAGCTGTAAAAGATCAGCTTCGCTTAAGACATATTAGGGTCTCATTTGGAGAACAAGACAGCACTCTAGAGAGTAAATATTGTGACAAATTTTTGGGAGTAAAAGCAGAGGAACTTCTGAGATTTTGGTGGTGTATTTTGTTTATTTGTTTGTTGTTTTTAAATGGTTTGTTTTGTTTATTTGTTTGTTTGTTTTTATTTAGCATTTAGCAAGTCCTGCTTTCAATCTATGGATATTTTTTTTTCAGTGTAAATAGGTCACGGAAGGTGATATATGTGTGCGTGCATGTGTATTATGATTTGATAACCCAACTGTGATAAAGAAGTTCTTTGTAAGAGCATGGAGCCTCTCTGGTGCCTGTAGAGAAAAACAGGCAATGGGATTTTTGAGTAGAGTTATAGGATTCTATAGCACTTGAGGCCCTTGCTATGAAATGACACACGTGAGCTTTTGCATGCCAACATTTGCAAAACATTACCACTGTTCACTCACAGATCTCCTGTTGTCAGCACAGGAAAATCATGGTAATTTCTTAGAAGGGTGTCTGAAATATTATCAGCAAGGACTGCTGCGTTAATGGTATATTTTACAAGAGATACCACATTTCACAAGATGTGTTTTACCATAGAAAGAATCCCAATTATAGATGTCTTCCAAGAGTAATTTTGGCCATTACTTGCTTTGCCCATAAGCACTGCTTTCCTCTCTTAATCCTTGGTTCTTGAAAGACAGGAACGTGTTAGTTTTAGGCATATGACTAATGACACTGAATTGACAGTTTTATCTTTCGGAGTGCCTTGAAAGGTCAAAGCTACAGCAACTTAAAAGACTGTGATTTCAGCATGCATTTAGTATTAACAAAACAAATGTGTTCATTTTAAAGGCAGGGGCTGCACTCTCCTTGCTCATCTTCAGAGGCAAATACACCAAAGTGAAATTATGCTTGTTCTTTTATCAGCTAAAAAGTTTTCCGAGAGCTGAGGCAGAGAAAACAACCAGCAAGAAGACAAAGGAAGAGTATTCTAGTCTCCTACCCTAAAGCCTAAGTTTTGAAATTAATTAAAAGTGGTTGTTAAACTTCTGTTAGGACCAAAACGTGTAATGGATTGGTGATGTTTGCAAATAGCATTGGGTCTGCCAAAGAGCAACCAGAAAGCTCAAAACTGCAATTCCAATAAAATAAAAATAACCCACCTTCCTATAGAAATTCCCAAACCTCTGCCAAAGTGCCTTCCCACTGAAGTAAAGACAAAATCAAGGTGAAAACGTAGATGACCGTAAATACACGTATACATAGAATGTACACACACACATACTCTTTCATAGTGTAAGATAGCAAGATTTTACTTTTATATGTATGTTCATCTCTTAGATTCAAATCTGAATCATAGTATTTGTCTTGACACTCTGCTTCACATGAGGTGAGCCAGGAACAACTCTATGCAACATCACAGTGTGAAACTGCTATGAAAGGAATGAAATTTCTTTCCTCTTGTGTCAAAACCTTCACATACATTTGAATTAGCTTTTTTACGCAAAATAGCAAAAAGGAACCTTATGGCCAAATCTATGCATTTTTACTACTGAACCAGTGAGATTCTTCTGTTCATTTTCAATGACACTGTGATGTAGTCTTCTATTCACATACTTTTTGAGGTAGTACTAAGGAGGTTTAGTGAGTGAATATCCCAATGTTATTGGACATTTGAACCCCAGTTTCCTATCTCCCATCCCACTAAGTGTACATTTTGTCTGACTGTAGCTTGGTAAATGACATCATAAATGTGTCTGGCCATTAACCACAAAGTGATACAGGTCCATAGGATTACCCTAGGAATGAACTGGTACAAATGGGCCCAGGAGAACAGCAAACAGGCATAGGGAGGGGGAATAAGCCACCTTTTGGTATGCAGTGAGAGCATTCACATTAGGAGCTGATGCAGAATAGCTAGTGAGTTGGAAATGTGTATCGGATCTCACCCAGTGTGGTCATCCATATAGATAATTTTGTGTTTAATCTCAGGCACTGTTAATATAACTTTAAAATGTGCTCCCTTTATACTATGCTAAGAACACTCTTCAGTATGGGCATTTGTTTCAGAGGAATACTAATTGCATCCCATTTACCAAAATGCTCATTCAGAGAAATACATTACCGAGTATTTCTTGAAAAAAGGCAGTTAAGGCTTCTGGGCCTGAGAGGATACAAAATGATCTTTCAGCTTGCCACAAGGTCACACGAACTACATGATTAATGACCTCTCGCTGCCCTTTACCATTAAAGTCAGGGATTAAAATCATGATCTCTGACAAACATTTAAAACCACTTGCTATGAAAGGGCCATTTCATTAGCTAACAGCAAAACTGAATTAGTCTCCGAGACAAATAGATGAAATTCAAAGCTCTTCTCTTATCGCCCAAGGTGGGGCATCCCTGCACTCCTCTGGGGCATTGGGGGAATATGGCACTGCTTGGCTATGTAGCTGCCCTGACAGAGTCAGCATCTATCTCTCCTCTCAGATGATCAGGGACACATGTAGAGGTCTCAGCTACAGGTGGATGCTTCTCAAAAGTATCAGGTCAGTTTACATATTCACCATGCTCCCTAGCTTCTGCTATATCAATACACTTGTTTTTTAATTCTCATCCCTAAATAATTTGCCTGCTGTTGGTCCTAATTTTAAAGGTATATGTTACCAAACTACAGGCCATAAAACTACAGAGCACTTAAAACAATTGTTATTTCAAATGCTGTTCTCATAGCAGCTATTTTCTTTCACCATGCAACATGCAAGTCATCAATAACTGTTTCTTTATTTGACCTTTCCATTCAGCTTTTCAGCCCATATACTATATACCATTATAAAGGCTTGCACTTTCTGCGTCTATGCCTACAGCACGTCTAGAGCTCTATTTCACTGTGGGTTGGCAAGCTGTGTGTTTTGTCTTATCTTCACACCAGTGGTATAAGATGACAAATGCCTAGTCTGTTATCAGACACTTAAGTAATAGTCCTGAGAGAAGTACAGATATTAGAACTGTCACTGAATTAGATAATTCAGGGTGCTGACTGTGATAAGTAGGAAGAGGATAAATCAATCAGAAAGGGATTACAGTTTCAGTTGCTTTGCAACTGAGCATCACAGAGTGTCTTCCAGAAGTCCATTTGCTTACATGTCACACTAAAAATATTTTAAATGAGTATCACTCACAGCCATGCCCCTGCCTACTGGGGAGCAAGAACTCAAAGAATGAAAAAGCATGACCATTAAAAGTTTGCCTCTATCTAGAAAGAACTGAGAGTATATAAAGGTACTCAAATGAGAATAAACTTCTGTTCCTGTGCATATGCAGACTGGATGTCAAAGCTAACTGATGCCTTGGGAAAAAGATTATTTATACTGTGTGGTCGGTGCAAGACCTGGCACAGTTGGGGGCTTACTCTGCGAGGATCTAGACACCATGTAGCAGTAACAAGAATAGGATGGTGCATCAAAGTCTTTAAATATTTGCCCCATATTTTCTTAGCATCATAAAATGTTAATGTACAGTAAATTTCAATCTAAGCGTCTTCTGAAGGACTTGCTCATGCTACCAGAAAACAGGAAAAGCAGATACGGGCTTTTCTCACTTGTCTGTGTACCTGTCTGTACCTTTAATTTCAGGGCACTTCAGAAAGAAAAATTCCAAATGGAACACTATCAGGCTGTGCCATATAGACAGTGCTGATATACAAACAATTTCAAAGATGTACATGCCACCAACCCAGCCAGGAAATTCTACTCAATATTGCCACAGAGGGTGGTCACGTAGGTAGTGGCTGAAAAAACGAATCCAGAAAAAAGATTAAAAATGTGCCTATCTCCCATAATGGAGGCTGCTGATGCACAAGGGACTGATAATCATGAAGAGAAGAAGTTACTATTGAAAAAGGAGCAAAACTGTATGCACTGCTTGAATATTTCCTTGTTGTATGTATTGGAGCACCTTCCAGATATTCATTCTGGATGTGCCATAAGATGTTTTCATGCACTGTAGAGCAGTGAGGGACACAAACATAGACTGATTTCAGCACTTGTCTGTAAACGAAGTATAATGCTGGCGTGTTGCAGACTCTGGATTCATGAAAAATCAGAAGTATGCTCTTTTATTTGGGGACAGATTTACTCAGTATTTTGGGGAAAATTATACTTTCATCTCAGCTTCTACTTATGAAGTACATCTATTACTCTGTAGATGTGTTTTAAGTATTTGTAAATGCTTTATTTGTGATCAATATTAATTCATGCTGAACGCATTTTCTTTCTACTTTGATTTTTATATTTTATGCTTTTATCATATCATATGATTTTATAGCATAGCACAGACAGGCTCAGATAGGCTAATGATACAAATCAGAAAATAACTTCAGCATCTTAACATTGCATCACTCAGCCCCTGTTCCTGCATCTCTCTTGAATTTTAAACAGGAAACAATTCTGTATTTTTCAGGAGTTGGTATCTGCTCGTCAAGACCATGCAAAAATATAGGTAAGACACATTTGCATAATTTGGTTTATAGTTTTATACTAGACTTTTAAAACAGACTTTTATAGATCAGAAAATATTTCCCTTGATGAAAAAAAATATTTTTTTTTTCACAGAATACTTTAACATGTTTTTGTATGAGGGAGGTTCCCATGCTATTGGTCACTGACTGTAGAAAGTCTAACTCTGAGGTAGCAGGAGGTCCTTGGTCAGTTTACCTTCTTTTTCTTCAAGAAATTTGCGAAGTGAGAGTTGCACAACATCTGAGATTTTTTCAGACAGTTTTTGGGAAGGTCAAATGTGACTTTTGGATTGCATACGGGTGTATGTACACAGTGACATTTGTACTCTACCCCTCCCATTATGTTAGTGATAAAGGTGCTATAGCCATCTAAGTAATCAGGTATTAACTTTATGTCATGCCTCAAACCACTATCTATTCTAGAAAGAAAAGATAAGTCTTGTGGTTAAGGTACTTACGTAGGAGTTTTGGGTTCACATCCCATTTTATGTTTTCAGCTACATCATTAAACGGGCTGAATGGCCAAGCCCAGAGAGTGGTGGTGAATGGAGTTAAATCCATTTGGTGGCTGGTCACTCAGTACTGGGGCCAGTTCTGCTTAACATCTTTATCAATGATCTAGATGAGGGGATTGAGGGCACCCTCTGTAAGTCTGCAGACAACAACATTAGGCGGGAGTGTTGATCTGCTTGAGGGTAGGAAGGGTCTACAGAGGGATCTGGAAAGGCTGGATTGATGGACCGAGACCAATGGTATGAGGTGTAATAAGGCCAAGTGCCAGGTCCTACACTTGGGTCACAACAACCCCAGGCAATGCTACAGTCTTGGGGAAAAGTGGCTGGAGAGCTGCCTGGCAGAAAAAGATCCAGCATCTCCATGCTGGTCGACAGCCGGATGAATATGAGCCAGCAGTGTGCCCAGGTGGCCAAGAAGGCCAGCAGTATCCCGGCTTGTATCAGATGTAGTATGATCAGCAGGACTAGCGAAGAGATTGTCCTTCTGTACTCAGCACTGGTGAGGCCGCATCTTGAATACTGCATTCAGTTTTGGGCACCATTGTATAAGAAAGACACTGAGGTGCTGGAGCATGTCCAAAGAAGGGCAATGAAGCTGGTGAAGGGTCTACAGAACAAGTGTTATGAGAAGCAGTTTAAGGAACTGGGGTTCCTTCTGGCCTCAAATTGTGCCAGGGGAGGTTTAGGTTGCACATTAAGAAAAATTTCTTCACCGAGAGGATTGTAAAGCACTGGGACAGGCTGCCCAGTGAAGTGGTTAAGTCACCATCCCTGGAGGTATTTAAAAGACATGTAGATGTGTCACTTAGTGACTTGGTTTAGTGACGGACTTGGCTGTGCTTCATTAATGGTTGGACTTGATGATCTTAAAGTCCTTTTTCAACCTAAATGATTCTATGATTCTTTTGTAATTAGGGTGCAGATTGTGAACTATAAAACAGAGATACTTATAATCATCTTTGTTCCACCTTGTTTTATCCATGAATAGGACAATCAGTCTGAGGCAGGGATTATATGTCCATATAGTGTTTGTTCCAAGGGACCTTTAAACACTGTCAAGTAACTCACTGATCCAATACTAACAGTGACCTCTCAGTCTTGTAGTAGGTAACAGGCCAGGTCTTATTTCATTTATTTTCTCAGTAATGGCTGACATGACCAGAATGATACACTGGTATCTCATTGTACAGGCTTCTTTCCACAGGCAGACTATTCTGAGTACCTACAAACCTTAAGTTTCAATCACATGGTTCCCTTGTTTTGTTTAAATTAGTTTCTTAACATTTTAGGGATTCTTTTCATTACTATGCAACTGACTATACTTACTGTTTTCATGTCTTCAGAGCAGCCTCATGTCTCTGATTCCCAGGTGATGGTGGAATTTGAAAATGGAAACTTCAAGTTCACATTCCCCAACCCCAAAAATGTGAATGAATTCAGCATGATCCTCTTTAAAGGGCATAGAAAGAAGGAGATCTGTGCATTCCATCTGAGTAAGGAGAAAGTTATCCCCAAGAGTAATGTCTCGTACTGTCAAACAGAACATTCAAATAGCAGCACCACTTTCTTTCTTAAAAATCTGGAACGAAAGCATATCGACATCTATACCTACTGCCTGGAGATATTCTTACCTCCTCCTTATATAGATTGCCAGCTGAAAGAAACCTATTTGTACATCCAAGGTAAGTTTAATTCTATTCTCCCCTCACTTCAGCTTACTGATGAGTAGACATCGGGCACAGCTCTGCTGCAGTCAAAAATGTGACTAGTCTTTGCACAAATATTTCCAAGACAGCTTAAAATTACCTAGCAGGGGCCTGGTAACAGTGGAGCTTTGTTGGCAGAATGCTCAGCATGGCCTCTCCATATTTATTCATCTTCTTGGACAGGATTTGCAAGCTATGCTGAGATGTGCATATTGTCTGTGGCACCCAAGCTAGGTAACTACATCTTCTGCAGTCCCACCTTTGCCTGCAGCAGGAACTTCCCACTGTCCATTTTCCAAGCTGCTGAGTATAAATGTTATGATTATTTATAGCTGGGGAAGAAAATCCATTTTAAGAGCTAAATTCATGTGCCTAGGATAAAAAAAAAGCCAACAACAACAACAACAAAAAAACCCACAGCCAAACAAACCAGCTGTGAAATAGCCATGCTACTAGTGGTATATGGAACCCTCTGATGCCGTACTGATGTGAAGAAAATGCTGTTCACCTCTCCAAAGAAGGCCTTCACCTTTAGAGCCTTTTTAGAGCAGAAGAGATCCACAATTGCTGAGAATTTTTGGCCTTTACTGAGAAGGGCTCGGACTAACTTCAGAAGACTCACTGCACGGGCTTTAATTTTCAATTACCTTTTACTCAGTGGCTCTTTGGTATACTATGGAGAAAGAGTTAACAGTGTTTTTTGCTCACACCCCTTTGGTTCTCCATATAGTTCAGTTACAGTATGGTACTGCCTGCTCTTCTATTACAATCTTTTCCTATCTCTCAGCACCAGAACTAAACAAAGATAGAGGCTGAAATAGTAAGGCTACAATTATGTGGTTGTGACAAATTATGCCTCAGACCTCCCTGAAATTAAAACAGCTTCTCAGAATCAAGTTGTGACATCCCTTTTTTTTCTGCAGTGTTTCCCAAAGCTGTCCATTTCCATTTGTATGGATAGCCAGATAATCATAGCTACTGCCAGATGTTTCATGCCCTATCATATATTTTCACCCAGATATGGGCAAGGGTGATCTTGTGTCCCCCAGCTTGCTATCCTATCTAAACATGACTGGCTAAGTCCACCCTGCTTTTGACCAGCTTCCTTTCAAGTAGTTGTAGAGAGTGATGAGGTCCCCCTGAGTCTCCTGTCCTCCAGGCTGAACAACCCCAGCTCCTTCAGCCTCTCCTCATAAGACTTTCCCTTCAGTCCCTTCACCGGCCTCGTCACTCTCCTCTGGACCTGCCCCAGCACTTCGATATCCTTCTTGAAGTGAGGGGCCCAGAACTGCACACAGTACTCAAGGTGAGGCCTCACCAGTGCCAAGTACAGGGGGATAATTACATCCCTAGTACTGCTGGCCACACGATTCCTGATACAGGCCAAGATGCCATTGGCCTTCCATGCAAAAATCACCTGTGGTACTCACTGAATGTAAGCTTAAGCTTTGCTCAGGTCTGAAATACCATCATGCTCTCAAGCCTGGCTTGGTTTATTTTCACTCTCCACTTTCAGCTCTGTGCACCAACAGTGTGACCTCTCCTTCTGGAAAATGGCAATGTTCTGCTGTTCTGCTTCTTCCTGAACACTTTTCCAACATGGCTTTTCACCTCAGGAAAATCCTTCTCCAGAGATTGCTTCTTTTATTAATGTGAAGAGAAAAAGGGAAATACTTTGAAAAGTTATTTCTCAAGGTGTGCGTGTGAGCTGAAAATTATCAGTAATGACTTTTTTTGCCTCCTCATGTCCAGATAAGGAAGACTGCATTTCAGTGGGACTTATGTCATGGATAATTATTGGTCTGATCATGTTTGCCATGATTTCCTGTGTCTGCTGTGTCATAGCCTGTTGCTTAAGGAACAAGGTAAACGAGTCTATGAGATGCTGCAAAACCTTCCTTCCAAGGGTCATGGATGGGCAACTTGATTTAATGAAATCTAAAGAGAGGGACAGGCACATACTCATTCAGCATGGATGCTTTTTTTGCCAAAGAGACTGAGCTGTTAATTTACTACTGGGACTCAGTCATTGATGACAGCAGCTCAGATTTCATTTTTCTAAGACAGAACTGTTTATTGATTTAAAGGCTGTGAATCAAAGGAAAGAGGAGAAATGCTGCACAGGTCAGCAAAATTACTCTGGTAAGCAGTTCACCTGATTGTTTTCTTCAAGAAGGGGAAGCAAATCATGTGTGGAGCAATTCCAGCTCTGTTCTGGAGCAAACCCACTTAAACAGAGTAACAGTCAGCTCAGGAAAGAAAGGAGACCATGGATATTAGTTATGCTTTTGGGCAATATGTGTTTTTCATTTTCAGTTTGTTTTATTCCAAGTTTTCTACATGACTGCCTATGTATTCTGACTTGAATATTCCCCCTGAAAGCAGTCAGCATAACTGTCCTACTTAAAGAACAGAAGCAGGAGTGGCAGAGGTTAGTGACCACAAATTAAATTCATGGCATTTTCTCTCTTTTGGCAGAATCAGCAGTGTGAATCCAACTCCCATGAGTACAACAGTGAATACATGCCCATGGCAGCAGTGAATGTAGCTAAAAAACCAAGAATCTGAGGTTGTATAAAGCCTACTTGTACCTCCTCTTGTATATGTTGCAAGGCTTTCTCTGGGGAAAGAAAGGGCTCCTTGCTGTGTCTCGCATTGATTCTGGGTGGGTAGGATTGTTACAATACTTTGTTAATGAAGTTCATGCTGCCGTGTAGCAGAAAGAAGAAATGGAAAGCAAAATCTCTGGAAACTTTTTGAATCAGAATGGCGGGCTAGTTCCTAGAAATGCAACTACTTCACATCAGTGCAAAGTAATCTTCTTATGCATGAGGAAGAGATGTGAAACTGTTCCATTCAGATTCTTCAGATGATGTGTGGTACCCAAAAATCTCTCCGGGGAAGTGATTTGCTAGATTTACTGAGTGTTACTGGGTAAGGGCAAATAATCTGTAGAGAACGAGGAACTTCCTAACTACTTAAGCCCTTGCACAGTAGTCAGACGGAGTTCTGGATACAGAAGCAGAATTTAGACTGATTCAGATGTATGAGGGTTGCATGTAACTAATTCTCCATTCCTATTCCAGGTATAACTGGCTTGTGGCATAGAAATTCTGTCAGCAGAGGTTTCCAGCTACTTGAACCTGGACAATGGGAAATCAGCGTTTCCTCACCTTTCCCAGCCTTCCTGAGCTCTTGTGATGGTTCTGTGCTCAGACGTGAGACACCCACTCTAATACTGTTCTGAGCTATGTTTCGTTCTAGCCTTGTATGTTAACTAGCACACTGCCCGATCCATTGACTTGTACATGAAGTGCTAACAATGTATTAGAGATGCCAGCTTTTAGGTGAAGAAAATGTAGTGAGTTTGCTTGACAGTAGATTCTTGTAGTGCTGCTACAGAGGAACTTCTATTTTCTACAGTCTTCTTTATGATAAACTTTCCACTGGTAACAACAACATAAAAGACTACCTCCAATGCCAATCCTTGTGGCACAGACATGAATCACAGTTGATATATTGCACATGCCCTTCTTTTAGGGCTAGTTTGGCCTCCTGCTATCATAATTCTCACATTCACTGTCAAGCTTCTTAACACCACGCTAGGAGAGTGCGGTACGCAGGCCTGCTCTCCTGCACCAAGCTGTGGGACAGCAGGAGAACAAAACCTGAGTGATACTCTGACACAGTACCTCGGTTATGTGCATCTGTGTGTTTCTTATTTGTGCTATCAATACATCTTTACCATTCATACCTCGCGGCTCTTCTTATTTAATTAATTTCTGAATTCTTTTACTAACAGAGAAATATATTACAAGAGGAATGTATTGTAAGACTGCGATTGTTCTTTAAACCAGTTCAAACCTGCAGGATCAGTCCCTAAACTAGGAGGCATGGTCTCTCCTATTCAAATGTCTTGCAGCACAAATTCAACACAGCCTGTAAAGCCAGTGTATTCACAGACTCAGCATTGCAATTATGTTCCTCTTGTGGCTTGACACAAAACCTTTACCACTTGCCCAGTGGATTCAGGGGTTACTTGACCTGCTTCAAACTGCTCAGAGCCTTCTGAATGAATGAAATGATCAATCCTTCACGCTCCTTGTGAAACCCCTCAAAACTCTGACCATAAATGACAAACTGGAATTCCAACCTGGATATGTTGCCAGACATCATTTGGCTGATGGAAGCAGAGCTATGCATTGATTCTGAGCCTCTATAATTCATTGAAAAAAACCAAATAATCTGTCAGAGGACACTGTTTGCTCATCTGGCAAACAGAAGGATGGTTTCCAATTTGATAGGGTGAACAGGGACAGTCAGGCATGAAGAGGACATAAGGTGGTATGCTAAGAACAAAGTTTTCCTCAACAAACAACTAAATACATAGAAGTATTATAGAGAGATGGTGCAGATTGTTAACTGTGACTTTAAGCAAAGGGGAAATGAGAAAAGCATCAAATGAAGTGCAGACTGCCCATTTCACAGCAGGTACCCTGCTTAGATAACCAGCTCCTAGGAAGAGATGAAGAGGGACACCGTGGTGTGTTAGGTAACATTACATTACATTCTCTCCCATTGTTCTGCCACAGAAACCTTGCCAAATTACTTGACCTCCCCAGTAAATAAAACTCTCCCATGTAAATCAACAAATACACTGAATTCACCATTTAAAAAACCTATACTGGTACAATTATTGCCTTTGAAAATCATTGCCTTTGAAAGTCATTGGTGAAAATAGCTAGCCTCTACTGCCTGTGAGAAGTGATGGATGCAAGATCCTATGTAACAGTGGAGAGTCCTGTCCTCTGGAGCCTTTCAGCAGACTGAGAAGGAAATTCAAGGACTTTAGGGTTTCTGAAGGAAAAACTTGAGGTTTGCCTTGAGATGCTGCTGTATGAAAGTCTGGACAAGAGTTCAAAACACATACATTCTCCCCTGGAGAGATAAATGATTTATATTCATTGTAACAAAGCTTTTGAAAGTCTCAGGTTCCATCACTGCTTTCTTTTTGGAAAAAAGAAATTTTTTTTCTTAATAAAATATTTTTTATTATGCCACATGTGTCCATAAGAAAGTTCATGCATGCATGCATGTCATGAGAAAGAATTCAGTTCTGCAAATCCACAGTGCAACAGGGACAGAGTACAAGCCAATTTATCCCTGGTTAGAATCTTAGAGGGAAATAGGAAGAGGACTATGGGGGGAAAAAAAAAAAAGTTAAAACCAAAAATTCTAATCCCTTTCTATGAAGGGAGGTAATGACACTGTCTGGATCTGTGTGTTCCCTTTTATTTTCATGAGAAAGTCTTTTTTTTTGGTCTCCTTTCCTTTTAATCCCTTATGCAGCATACAGATAATGTTCAGGATTTTTTTTGGTGACATTTTTCTATTTCTTTCTACCATTCTTCAATACCTCCACATCAAAAGGACAAGAGAAAGGATGGCAGAATGAGAAAAAAACCCCACAAAACTATGAAAAAGGTAACATGAGATGAATCTATAGACTCTGTAACAAGAAAAGATCAAAATAAACCAAAAAAGGAGTCAATAAGAATAAACAAAAAGCTTGTTATTCAAACAGGTCAGCATTTCAAAAAGTAAAAACTCCATTTGGAAACTCCCATTTTTGGAAAAAGACCATTTTAGCAGGAAAAAATCAAATAGTAGTATTTCAGCCAACTTTTTTAAAAACCCACTTTCAAGACAAGCAGAATCATGAGTAACATCCAAATAACTTCCAGGAAATCAGAGGTTTGAGGGTAAAATAAATCACCAAGACACAATCTCTAGTTATTTTTTTTCTGTTTGCTATGTACAATTATAACAAAAATTTTACAATTTGAAGCCAGTTCATGAGGGGAGTTCTACAACCACCTATTGCCTTATGGGCAATATGACCAAAAAAGTATTTTGGCTTTTCCAGAAGATGAATCCTTTACAGTGCTCATGTAAAACCAGTTTCTGTCTTACAACAAGTAACATAGTTTCAGTACCAGCCAGATGCTTTCATCCTTTCTAATTTATCATTGCCGTAAGTCACCCCACATGTATTTACACTTAGTAATGCCCTTTAGGTCTTCTAAATCCACACCACTATTGAGTGTATGAAGTAAACCAAATAGGTATGTACGGCAAAAGACTACTCACAATCTCCTTGAAGGTTAAGACCTGTAATAAAAATTTACAACTTGAGCAAGTTTAATTTCACTAAAAAAGTAGTTTAAAAAAACTTTCACAAAGATTTTCACCACAGCTCCACAGAAATCTGTCTGATTCCATGCCCTGGATTCTCTTAAGGCCTGTGCTTCAGAGGCTCAGCCAGGACTTCCCTCCTGCAGCATGGGAAGTACTCTGGTGCATACGGCCATCAGTTGCAGGACTTTACAGTAGATCAATCAGGCAGAAAGGGAGAGCTCAGGGGAGGCACATGGTAGAAGCTGCTGCTTGGTGTCTCCCATTAAAAAAATTAAAAGAAATTAAAGAGATTGCCATGGTTGCGTTAGAGGGATGTGTGTGTTCCAGGAGTGTAAGGAAGATAAAATAAAGGATTTAGGATTTGGGGAGTTGCAATACCTCATAACCATGACACAGTAGCCATTTGCAATAAAAGGTTGCAAACATTGCCTGTGAGGACTGGTAGCTTCCAGAAAACTACCTGGCATCCACCAAGTTGTTTGACAAAACCTCAGCCAGGCAGTAACTTTTATGGACTACAATAGACTAAAATAAGCAAGTCTTCAGGCATACTGCCAGAGCAAAAAGTGTCTTTGCTTCCAAAAAGCCATGGTTTTTACTCAAGGGACTGACTAAAATATGCAGCCAGTACAGATCTCTTTCAAGCACAATATACTTATTCAACAGAACACTTCTTGCCCTGGGAGGTCATATAAAGGTCTGATGAAGAAACTGCCCTTCCAAACACTAGCTATTGCCCACAACTTTTTCTTCTGTGAAGCAGCTGATCAGCCCCTGATAGGGCTGTGCTGTCAGCCAGAGGGGCACCCTCTGCAGCCTGCAGCAGTCTGGCTTGCCCAAGGAGATGTATCAAGGGAGTGCAAGACCTGCTGATGAGCACCTCTTCACCCATAGTTGGAGACACCTTTTCTGCATTTCTGCATTTCTTTTTCACACAGTCAGTGCAAAAAGGTATGAAGCATTTCCTACTGCAGCATCTGTCTCAGTTTTAAAAACTAAAGGAAACTTCATCTCTGTCAAGAATCCAACTCAGATGAAACAAACCCTGTCTTTTCTGCTAAATGTGTTGGTAATCTTTCTGTTTAACGACTGAAGAAAAAAAGTGTGCTCTTTACTGGAAAACACAGACGTACTAAAGAAATGGCCACTCATGTTGAATACTGCCTCATGATTCATAATTTCCACTGAAAATTTGAGCAAAAGAAATATCCTCTTCACTCAAGATGGTGAAAACATATGTTTTGTTTGCTGAGAGAAGAGGCCTCTATATATTTTAAGAAAACTCCTGTCACTAAGCACAGATATTAACTCAAACACAGGTCTCCAGGTGACCCCAAATGCCTTCTGCCACAGACCACATCTTTCCTTCTGTAATAACAACTAGCTGAAGCATCTTTCAGAGACCTGAACTGTGTCCCAGTAATGGTAATGCATGAAAAAAAACAGTGGTGGGATAGTACACACCAATAAAACAACAGCTGTGAAGAAAAATATGCAGAGAAACGTTGATACAGCTAAGTTAGAGGAATAGAACGTATGCAGTGGATTTTTTTAATGTAGACATTCAGTCAGATTGCTTTGATGGCTAACCAGAGCATCACAACATATGACCATGGAATCACTTCTGAGTCATTTTTAAGCTAAACTTTCTCTGCTTTCTGTGGTGCTGGCAAATGCAGACAAAGAATGTGAGTCTAGAGCAAGAGCAATCAGGATCATTTTTCAGGCATTTAAGTGCTACTGAGAAGGAAGTCCACAAAGAACCTGTCTAGGTCTGTGGCACCTTGAGGTGTCCAGAGATCTTGGCCAAAGAACCTATTACCAGAAAAGTGAAATTCTTTTGCCTGCATAAAGTAGGTTCCTGAAGCCACATTCCAGTGGCTGAATTCATATCTGTTGTCACAGGACAAATGGATTTAAGGTCAGAAAGGGAATTTTTAACTTGTTAGGACATGTACCTAGAACACAGGTCATTCTCTGGTCAGCTATTGGTGTCCTGTGTGATCCGAGATCTACCAAAGAGCTGAGAAACTAAAACACTCAGCCTTCTCCAACCCAATGTATAAGCTGTTTGGCTTGGGCAGTGGATGCCACAGCTGACTGAAGTACTGTGGTGTCATATCGCAAGGGCCTGGGAGCAGCACTTCACCAGGGGATTCCCTGCAGCAGGTCACATAGCTGGAGAAGGGATGGAGCATGTCCCAGCAGCCTAATAGTTGTACACTCACAGTACCATCCCAAGGACTGCTAATGTGAAAAATTCAGGGATGAAATACCAAACCAGATTTTGAAACAGAACTATGGCTTGTCCTCCTCAGGTGACTATCAGTGACTAGTGGATTACAGAGATTTATCTCTCCCACACTCTCTGTCTCCCTCTCCCTCAGTGAATCTTCAGCCTGTTACAGGGTGTTTAGACCACCCCTCCTGGGAGAAGCTGCTTGATAGCCGGGAGGATGTTCCATAAAATACTCTGGACTGGGTAAACCACATGCTACTGGCACAATTACAAATCACCTTAATTAGGCATTTTGCAGCTGCATGCTGGCTAGTCTCTGCTCCTGCAGGCAGATGGTGACTCATATGTGCCAAGACCAAGGGAATACGTATAAGAGTTTAGAATTTTGGGAGGTTTTTTTTCAACCATTTTTATACATCGTTGTCTGATGTCTCACACATTGCCAGTGTTTCCTGTGTCACAGACTAATACTGCTGTAAAGGAAACTATCAAGCATGTTTAGAGCTACCCCCAGTTACAGGCAAAATTCAAGATGCCAGTGAGGTTTTAGTGCAATGAGCGAAATAGGAAAGAGACACTGGCTATAGGGGTGTCTGAAACCTCAAAGCAGAAGGAGCTTTGAGGTTTCAGGACTCTTACTCTCTCCTCCTTCTTTTCCTTCTCTCCCTCCTCCTACCTCATTCTGCTGGGGGTTACAGAATTCCCACCTGGGACTGTGTCATACAGCTGCTTAATTTCCTCCCCTGCAGGAGCCTCATGGCGTGTCTTCTGCAGTTCTGGGGAGAAGGAAGAGGAGAAAAAGCTTTGCATGTAGCTCTACACATACAGGAAGCAGAGTGAAAGAGATGAGACCTGCTCTGCAAGCCAGATAAGAGCTATCCTTTGCACTTTAGGGAAGATTTGCTCAATGGCTGTCAACCGAACTGGGTCCCTTGGAGGGAGAAAGGTAGAAGAGAATTATAAAGAGGCTAAATGGATGAAGAAAGGTCTGGAGAACTTCTGTTCAAGTAATGCTTTGCAAAGCCACTTTATTTCATGGTATAAACTGTATTGGCAAACATTAATGAAACTCCAAACTATCAAAAGTCAAATGATCTGGACTTTCTTAACTAAGGTTGAGTTTCAGGTCACATTTGCTAAAGATACAGTGAATCTGTGAATACTTTCCCAAGATCTGGCTACTTCTGTAGCATTTCTGACATCAAAATAATGCAAATTTTGTAGTCCTTTCATGATGTGCTTGCATTGTAGTCAATCATTTGATGAAGCTCTGTGGTTTTCATTGTTTGTTTAAAGATTGGAGCCAATTTCAATACCTTCATTTGCAGAGGCAACTTATGTGAAATGAACTCAAATAAAATAGTGAGTCAAAATGTTTTTCTCTGGTTCCTAGGTGGTCACCATTAACAATTCTACAGGACAGTTCCATTTCTGCTACACTACAATTCTCACTGAAGTCTCTCCTCTACTCTCCTCAGAAGTTCCTGGGAGCTTCCCTTCCAGACAGCTCTCTGGGGTACTATGTACGAGCTGAGCAATTGGGACTAGCTTTCTTCACAGCCCTTCTCTGGCTCTTTAAGTTTTGTCAGGGCCACAAGATTTCTCAGGCTACCAGCAAGAGACTTCAGCACAGTAAACAGCCCAAGACTCAGCTGACTGTTGTGAACTTTGAAAAACTCCCAGAAGGTTGAAAGTGGCAAAAAACAGTCTCTGATGCCAGCCCATTTTCCAACACAGACTTCTAACTCATTGTTTCCTCTGCTACATCAAAAAATGTTGAAAAACAATGCAAAGAGCATGAGAAGCAGCTGGTCTCTGATTTTGTACACATGAAACTGGGCCTACTGCACCTGTTGATAACTCCGGGAAAGATCACTGAGCATATACATACATATACAGAGCAATGTTTACGATCTTCATGCAGCTCTGCAATACATGTCACAGGTTAATGAAGCTTGTAAATAACAGTAAATTAAAAAAACCAGCAATGTGAGTTCACGTGGAGAATCAAGCCCTTGTTTGGAAGTTCAGCTAAAAAATCATTTCTTAGTGTGCCACCGCTCTGCAGGGCTATCAGCAACAAGAAATAAATGAAATATTCTCATAATGAAACTACACATATAGAACCCTAAACGCACTGAATAAGCACATCTGCTAGAAGATGGTACTCTCCCTGCTTGTATTCAAAACAAGTGTATGCTGCTACTTGCAGTCTGCCTTCTGAACAGACCCAGACAGCTTTTCATGACAGCCTGGGATCAAAATCAGCTACTTCAGCAAGACTCATCTTTGAGTAAGCAACAAGGTCAGAATCTTTTATCAAGATTGGCTGTATTTTGACAATATTAATTTCAATATTACCAAGATAAAATTAGTAATATTGAAATGAATTATTAACCACACAGCTTCCAGGAACTGAAACCCTACAAACTAAATATCTTTTTGAAAGCTGTATTTTATCTAAGGACATTGAGAGACTTTGATGATCAAATAACTTAATCTATCAAATATACAGAGGTGTTTCTGAGGAGTATAAAACAGATGCACACTTCCTTATAAGCCAGTCATGTTGCCAAATATATACACATATATCTTTGCTTTTTGTTCCTGAACAATTGAAGGAGCTAAATGATATTTCTCAAAAATAATTTTGATATTTCTACTGTTGTGTTCATTATTCCACTCCTGCTCCTTCATATCTGTCTTCTGCCTCTACCCTGGAGGTTCCTCAGTTGAGCAAGTAAGCTTTATGCTATATAGGTACAGCAAGGCCCTGACCTCTCCTTTCAGGCCTTCCAGTACACACAGTGTATACAGAAAAAAATCATAAAAGCCTCCTCCATCTCTACACATCTTCTGAACTCTACCTGCCTCCAGCCCACGCAGCTGTAAACGGATTATGCTCATTTGTCTGGGAGGTAGCAGCCCTGGAGGTGTCCCCTCAATTGCCTCTGTACTGTGAAGCCACAGTGAGTATGCCCTCATTACATGTGAGCTGATAGGGCACCACATACACCATTGATCTTAACCTTCACCTTTTGACTACAAACAACTGTGTGTCAAAACCTGTTTACCACAAAGTATAAACCGTGATGGGTGTATCAAGTGCAATGAGAGTCCACTTACTTCAGGTGCAAACAATGTGGGTATTGTGCAGAACTGAAATGTCACTTCCTGGTCACAATCAAAAAAAGCTGGTGAGCTTTCCTTGGGAACTCAAAAGATTCCAAACAACCCACAGCAAATTCCTCTCCAGTTTTATAGTTCAGTACTCTCCTCTTTGGCAACACACAGTACTTCTGCTGATGGGAAGGAATTACTTTGCAAGAATTCAGGCTGCATGATTAAGGACTCCAGTGACTCCTGTGGACATTTGAAAATGGAGCAAACGGGAGGCAAAACAGGAATCAAGCTCCTGAATCTGGCTAATGCAGCACAGCTATCAGAGGAACAAGGAAAGATCTCAGCCATGGTCTCCACCCAGCAGAAGGTCATGCACTTGACACTTGCCAGGGTGGATATGGGAACTCAGACAGAATGCCCATGGAAGCACACAGCCATCCAGATCGCAGGCTGCAGGAAATGTCACAGCCTGGTACTGGTAACAAGTGGCAGTGAGGAGAACTGCTGCCGGTGCTGTGAACAGGTGGATGAGCTCCTCTGTGGTGTGGCAAAGATACAAGAGGAAGTTGAAAGGTTGAGGAACAACAGGGAGGCTGAACAGGAGACAGACTGGAGGAGTCAGGCTCTGACCTCCTTGAAACTGAAATGGGAGCACCTGTCAGAAAGCACACAGGATCAGGCGGACCCTGTACCTGGCCCCTGTCAGGTCAGAGTCAGTAGCCTGGATGAGGGAAATGAATGGAGGCAAGTTCATGGTTGTAGCAGCAGACGAACTCCTTCCTTGCCCACCTCACCCTGCTGCGTGCCACTGAAAAATGGATATGAGGCCCTGGTCAAGAAAGACCAGCCAAATGAGAATGCAGTTGATGGGCAACCCACACCAGAGGTATGTCCACAGTTAGAAAGGCCTGCTGCTTGTATCATGACCATATCTGCAAGAAAAAAAGAAGGGTTATAGGTGTAGGTGGCTCCCTTTTGAGAGGAACAGTGGGTCCAATACGCTGGGTAGATCCTCTTCATAGGGAGGTCTGCTGTATTCCTGGAGCCCAGGCTAAGGATGTCACTAGGAAACTTCCTAGCTTGGTACGGTCCTCAGACTATAACCCATTAGTGATCTTCCATGTAGGTGGTGAGCACACTGAGACTCGTAGTCCAAGAACAATCAAAAGAGACTTTAGAGTCTTGGGATGGTTGGTGAGGGAATCTGCAGCACAAATTACTTCTCTTCTTCCAGTGGCAGGCAGTGACACTGGAGTGAACAGATGAATACAGTCTGTTAATACATGGCTCCATAGTTGCTGTCGCCACAATAATTTTGGCTTTTTTGGCAATG
This sequence comes from Ceryle rudis, assembly GCA_033439905.1. Lineage (NCBI taxonomy): Eukaryota > Metazoa > Chordata > Aves > Coraciiformes > Cerylidae > Ceryle > Ceryle rudis. The sequence goes on along the minus strand of JAAGNO010016968.1, from coordinate 82,284 downwards.
GGATGACCTATACAGCACCAGGCTTGCTGGCATCAAATGGGAGACAACTTTCTCAAAGGGGGAAGAGAGTCTTCGCACAAGAGATTGTGGGGATGATTGACTTGAAGGGGGAGGGGGATGTATCTGGGCTTGCTAAAGAGACTCCTGGGTGTTGTAGCAGAGCACCTGCGAGGCAGTGTGCTAGAATTTTTGAGAATCAGAAGGTCTTCCACACCTCAAGGGCAAAAACTATGCACTCAACTCCCTCTCTGAAATGATTATACACTAATGCACATGGCATGGGGAATAAGCAGGAGAAAGTGGAGATCTGTGTTCAGTCACAGGGCCATGATCTCATTGCAATTACTGAGATGTGGTGGGATAGCTCACATGACTGGAACGTTGTTATGGACAGCTATGTACCTTTTAGGAAAGATAGACCAACAAGGTGAGGTGGTAGAGTTGCTATTTATGTGTGAGAGCAACTGGGATGCATTGAGCTCTACCCAGGCTGGATGAAGATTGTGTTGAAAGCTTATGAGTAAGAATTAAGGGTCACAGAAATATAGGTAAAACTGTTGTGGGTGTCTACTACAGACCACCAAACCAGGAAGAGGATGTCCATGAGCCCTTCTACAGACAACTGGAACTAGCCTTATGATCACATGCCCTGGTACTCATGGGTGACTTCAATCACCCTGGTATTTGTTGGAAAGGCCACACAGCAAGGCGTACTCAGTCTAGAAGGCTCTTGCAGTGTATCGATGATAACTTTCTGACACAGGTGGTGGAAGAGCCAACGAGGAGAGGTGTGCTGCTGGACCTTGGACTAACAAACAAAGAAGGTCTGTCTGGGAACATGAAGGTTGGGTGCAGCTTTGGTGGTAGTGATCATGACATGGTAAAGTTTAGTATCATATGAGGAAGAAGCAGGGCAATAAGTAAGATTGCAAACCTGGACTTCAAGGGGGCTAACTTTGTCCTCTTCAAAGACCTATTTTGAGGAATCCTTTGGGCTAAGACTCTAGAAGGTAGGGGGTCCCAAGAGAGCTGGAATGCAAACATCTCTTCCCCCAAGCTCAAGATAGGTGCATTCCTTTGAGTAAAAAATCAAGCAGAGGAGGCAGGAGACCAGCATGGATGAGCAAGAAGCTGCTAGAAAAACCCATGTGGAAGAAGGAAGTATGTGGAAAAAGGAACTGGTCTCTTGGAAGAATTATAGGAACGTTGTCAGAGTATGTAGGAATGCAGCACGGAAGGCCAAGGCCCTCTTAGAATTAACTCTAGCAAAGGAAGCAAAAGAGAACAAGAAGAGCTTCTTCAAATACATCAGTGGTAAAGGGAAGAATGGGGAAAATGTGGGCACACTACTGAATGAGGTGGAGCCCTGGTGACAGAGGATGCAGAGAAGGTGGAGCTACTGAATGCTTCAGTCTTCACTACTAAGACCAACCCTCAGGAATCCCTGACCCTGGAAATAAAAGAGAAAGCTTGGAGGTAGGAAGACTCTCTATGGGTGATGAGGATTGGATTAGAAATCACTTGGGTAAATTTAACATGCACAGATCCATGGGCCCTGATGGGCTGCACCCATGAGTGCTGAGTGAACTGGCTGATGTTGTTGCTCTACAAATATCCATAATTTTTGAAAGATCATGGAAAACAGGAGAGGTTCCTGAAGACTGGAGGAAAGCCAATGTCACTCCAGTCTTCAAAAAGTGCAAGAAGGAAGACCCTGGAAATTACAGACCCAGGGGTCAGTTCTGAGTCCAGTCTTATTCAACATCTTCATCAGTGATCTGGATGAAAGGATTGAGTGTACCCTCAGGAAGTTTTCTGAAGTAAACTGGGAGGACTGGTGATACATGGGAAGGCTGTGCTGCCATCCAGTGAGATCTGGACAGACTGGAGAGCTGGGCAAAGGAAAACCTAATGAAGTTCAACATGGATAAGTATAGAGTCCTACACCTGGGGAGGAACAACACCATGTACTGGTACAGGTTAGGGGTAGACCCACTGGAAAACAGCTCCATGGAGAGGGACCTTGGCATCCTGGTGGACAATAAGTTATCCATGGAACAGCAATGTGCCCTTGTGGCCA
>JAAGNO010016968.1:65188-80104 GCA_033439905.1 Ceryle rudis | reverse complement strand
AAGGATCCCGGTGTGCATAAAAGAGACCGTGTCCAGCAGGTCAAGAGAGGTTCTCCTCCCCTTCTACTCTGCACTAGTGAGACCACATCTGGAGTATTGTGTTCAGTTCTGGTCTCCCAAGCTCAAGAGGGACAGGGAAATACTAGATAGATTCCAGTGGAGGCTATGAGGATAATGAAGGGACTCTCTTATGAGGAAAGGCTGAGAGCCCTGGGGCTGTTTAGCCTGGAGAATAGAAGACTGAGAGGGGATCATATTAATGTTTACAAATATCTGTAGGGTGGGTGTCAAGTAGAAAGGGCCAGTCTCCTGTCAGTGGTGCCCTGTGTTAGGATGAGGGACAATGGTGACAAACTGGAACACAGGAAGTTCCACCTCAACATGAGGAAAAACCTCTTTACTGTGAGGGTGACAGAGAACTGGAACAGGCTGCCCAGATAGGTTATGGAGTCTTCTTCTCTAGAGACTTTTAAAACCTGCCTGGATCTGTTCCTGTGTGGCCTGCCTTAGGTGATCCTGCTCTAGCAGGGGGCTTGGACTTGATGATCTTCAGAGGTCCCTTCTAACTCCTACCATTCTATGATTCTATAATTCTAAAGTCCACCTATAACTGCTGCACTCTACCGGATTGCCACTCCTTTCCTCTTCAAGCTCATGGACACCCCTAATCCTTGTGCCAAGCTGAGCTGAAAGCTGAACAAGATAACTTTTTTCCCTGCCTTCTGAGATATATGTCTGATCATTGTAGCAGTGGAGGCACAAGTGTCACGCCAAGGTCCCCATCATAAGTAATTACTCCTGAGACAAGCAGTCCTATGGCACAAACTGTTTCACCTGCAATGAAATGGTGGGTTCAGAGAACCTTAATATATTCTGGGGCCCAAGATATATTTGGTTGTCCCATAATTCTATTCAGGCTTGTATGTGATGGATTGCTCTGCCCTAGATATTTCCCTGCATCCTGCGGTATGGGTTTTCCATCCTCTGTAGATGCCACCAGTGAAAGCAGAGAATCTCGCAGGGGAGAACTGCCCTCCTGGGAGAAGAGAAGGGCAAGTGCTCCCATTCAGGACCATCCACCTCTGTGGAAACAATCTGAGAAGTAGGAAGTGGGAGTGAGGCATCATGTCTTGTAATATTCTCATCCTTAAAAAGAGAAGGTGTCTAGTGGACTTAGGATAACACAGTCAATAATCAGTGTTTTGCAACCATCTCTGTGTCTTTTATGCCAACTGGATTTGTGATGGTGCACAGTTGTAAGAATGACCAAAAATGAGGAACTGGAATAATCTGGTAAAAAAGTCAATCCACAGTAACATCAAATAATTTCAAAAGCCTGTGCAGGTCAATACTGAGATGGTTTCTCCCAATGAAATAAAAGTCCTGTTTGTTCGTGTTTTAATGTGCTTTCATCCTGGTATATGTGGATCTCAGTGTGTTACTCAAATGTGAAGGATTTCCTCACTGAGCAAAGCTAGTGAATAGCACTAGGTACTACTCAGCCATAGTAATGATTGCTGGTATTGACTTGTCTCTGTCTGGGTGCGAAGGACACAGACAGCACAGAGTGGCCTTTGAGATGTCCTAGTTGTAAACAGTATTGCTGTTCTAAAAACTGCTTAGACACATATGAGGTTTTGCCTTCTGAGAACTGGGTTGAATGGTGGTTGAAAACTTCAGTATAGATGCCACTTGCATGTACTAGAGGAACAGATGATAAGAAAATCATTATAATCAGTCTTATATAGAGAGAAATACTCTATATAATATATAATTATTATTGTATATACACACATATATTATTATAACCAGTCTGTTCTGGATGACATATAAACAATCATTTCTGGTTTATGCTCCAAATGAAGGACTTGGAAAAGTGAGAAAATGATATTATTTAGAGTTCTGAGTAGATGAGGAAACAGGGAGATATATACCCTTTTTTTTTTTTTTTTTCCTTTCCATAATTCCAGAACAGGAAAAATATTACTAACTTGATGATGAACAATGTCAACCAGCTTTTGGTAAATGATTTATGGGGACAAAGCTGGCGGGCTATATTTTCACAGTCCCCCGTTCTAAGAGTTACCAGGGTCACTAGGGTTATTTCAGTTTCATGAGGGGAAAGACAATTATTTAGACTTGAACAGTCTACAATGGGCAGGGTGATCTGGTGTGCAAACCAGTAAAGCCTCTGGGCCTTTGGTTTATAGATCGAATTCTTTTGCCTCTGAAAAATAGCAAACCCCAGTAGGACACAGGCTTTGAAGGCTCTAAAGCATTTTGCCACAGTTTTTTTGCCATTATGAAAAAAAATGCAGTATGTTGGTCCTTCACCAAGGGAGTAATACTGTGGCATTGACAGCACGATGCCTGGGAAGAAGGAGAGTTTCTAGAATGGTGTCACAACAAAACTTGTGATCTGCAGAACACAGTTCTTAATTGCTGCCAGCAGGATGTTTGTATTTTGAGGTAGGCCTGATTTCTCAACAGGAAAGAGATCACATCAGTGATAAAGCACTCCCTTGTTACAGTGGAGGATAAAAAGTTGAGGATCGGGAAACGGTATTCGGAGCCTTACCAGTACATAGCTAGGTACAGATTTATATATTTAAAAACCCTGAAACATAGCACATTCCCCCAGGCAGCTATGACAGATGGACAAACATATTCAACCCCATCAGTACAGCAGCTATTGTATATCTCACAGAAAGAGAACACTGAGAATTGCCATGCACTGAAGGACAGAGTGAAAGGAGGTCCTTTTCTTTTAGATGGGGATGCAGTTGCTACTGGGAAACTCATGGCTTTTGAATTTAACGAATATCTTCCCCCCACATTTTGTCACCTGCTACTGCAAAACAGTGATACACTACATACAATTTTTAACATACAAATTTCTTCTTTCCAGAACAAGGCACAGATTATTTCTATGCACCTCTGCATCTTTAAAGCACACTGTCTGGATGACTTGTGAATGTTAGAATTTGACAGGGAACCTGTGGCTTTTTTTAAAAAAAGCTTTTGGCCCCTACAGATATTCTTCTTTGGGGAAACAATCAATGCATGTGCAGTCATCACAAACCCAAACCCATCAGAGAAAACCATAACTTTACTTTTACCACCCTATACCCTCCTTTCTGGATATTTTAGAATCATCATAATTTTGACACTCTCTCAAATTAATCTGGAGTTGCCAAAGTTAAAATGTCTTCTGAGAAGGCTTTTGTCCCTCATGTTGTTTTTCAGAGTAGGTAACATTCCCTTACTTACATTCCCCCTCTAGCACATACACATCAGAAAACTGAGGAAATGGCCCTCCTGGGGAATCAGAGCAAAGGCTACAGGATAGCTAAAAATCTACAAGATTTGTCATTTTGAAGAGAAATATAACTTCTTATTTCTCATTATGAAAATGCCCCATCTCAGGCAGAAACGAGAGACCTCAGGTTTTCCCACACAGCATACAATCCTTGGAAAAGAAAGTATGTAAATAAGTTCAACAAGAGAGAAGGAGTACATTAAAGTAAGCACAGGAAACTGGTGAAGTCCACTGAACCACAAAGAGCCAAACTGTTCATATTTTTTTTTTGTGCAATAAATTTGGCCAATAAAAACGTCCCCAAATTCAGCATTGTGACTGATGCTAGTAAATTCTTCTGATGTCAGTTTTTGCCAGAATACATAGTTTCATCATGTGACTATATAACATTGAAAGGTCGTGAAGAAGTGTCTCTTCAAAACATGACAGCAACATGCCAAAGACATACATTGTTGGATACATCACTTTTACAAATGTATTTCAGAGCCTGGTTTATTGCTGCTTATGCTAATTTAGAATGATGCAACTTGTCAGACCATAAACAAAATTCTTACCTCAATCATGACACAAACTTGGTGATATCTGAGGTGTCAAAGAAAACAAAAACCTTCCCTGAGTGATAATTCAGGAGAACTCATAGACGAGCTCCTCATAGACCAGTTAGAAAAAGCATGGGTATAAGTTGTTGAGGAAAGTGCCATGGGGAGTGATCTATACTGTGCTAGTCAGGAAAATCCCTTGATTTGGGCAGTTCAGAGGAGTTTGTTCTGAAGTACTGCTTGGTCCTTAGGAGAAGAATCCTAAAAAGAAAGAGGCAACTGCTGCTTTTTGTGAGAAACCCAGGTCTGGGAACTAAATGAGAAATACAAGCAGACTAAGAAAATGGTTTGACAAGAGGGTTATTGCCAAAAGGATTAAATCTATCCCCTTCACAGACTGAAAATGGAAGTATCCTTTTCCTATCATGGTCACAGCAACCAGGAGCCATAGTAAAAATTATTTTATAAAAATGGGGGTGGATAATGCTAAGCATTACTCGAAAATACTGTGTGATGTTACAGTAGTTGGCAACCTTTGTCTGAGCAATCGCTTTGCAAATATTATCTCATTAATTTTGTGGGAGGCAAGGCTATTGCTGTTAATGATGATCAACTGTTTTCCAGCCACAAAACAGGTACAATTATTGCAGATGATTTGATGGACCCTACTTGTGAAAGTGGTGAAAATTAAAGTGCCTCTGCAAATACATGCATCACAGGAACCTGACTACCATGTACTTAGCCCAAAATAACTTGAGTGAAAATTGACCTGCTACAAACCTAAAGAAAATGTGGGCAGTTCTTTAGGGAACAACTCAGGATCAATGGCAGATTGCAACCTTTGGAGAGACAAATGAAACCAGGCTTATCAAACTTATTTTCAGAGACTACTTAGGATGCAACAAAGAATGGGTTATGTGGCAGTGAAATTAAATGGAACTTTTAGTTTCAGTTCAGGGCTTTCTTCTGCAGGTTGGCAGTTGCTCAGCATTGGAAAAAAATCAACTGGATATGAATCAAGATGGGCTGCTTTCAACCCCTTCTTCAAGCTGACCCTGCCACAAGAGTAGATGTCATGATTATGAAGAGAAATGTGGCTTTCTCAGAACTCCTTGTCTAGTTCTGCACCTGGTAGAGGATAACTCTATACTACTCCTGCTTAGAAAATATAGTGGCCACAGTTTTAGAAAAGCCCTCAGTGCTTTAAAATAGCATTGACAAGTCACCAACTGGCATACTGAAAAAGATGTGCAAACACATAAAAAGTGTGGGTAACAAAAGACTTTTAGAAAAATGGGGAGGGGGAGAAACAGCTGGGAGATGTGTTGGGTTAATCATTCCAATGCTACAGTTTTTTCCATCCCTTTGGTTGCTATCTTCTGACTAAACAATAGTTAGGTTGTAAAAACTGTACCATACATGGTACCCAGCCATCAACTGTAGCAATTAAGGCCTCGTCCTCAAAGGACAAATGTTGCTGTTGTGAAGTAAATTTCTGCCCTGAGATTCTCTGCTTCAATCACTGAATACTTTAATCAGTGAACATCCCCAGCTGGGAGACAGGTCATATTTTAAATTCATATAATCAATGCCATTCTCAGCAGTGAAAAGTTGGTGATAAGCAACAAAGGAGAGACCTTTACATAGAAGTTTTTTCTCTGATGATCTATATGAGTAAGAGTTGAAACAGTTCTAGCTCAGACTTTGACACACACTTCAAAACTACAGTGAATGAGAGCACATTGACCATGTCTCTATTACCTATGGGAAAGTTTCTCATCTTTTTTCTCGGCTACTTCTTCCTGAAAAATGGTGAGTGCCATGTCTATTGGTCTTGCTTCTAAAGGGTTTAGGAGGACATGTGTAACAGGAACTGAATCTTTTTCCTTTTAGAGCTCCTTTTCTTACTATGCATCAGATACAAACACTTCTCTGAGAGGACAGAATCCACCTTAATCAAAGTGTCATACCATTACATGAGGCTTTGCAATCTCTAGACTCTTTTTCCAAAAAGGTATAGCTTTTTGAGACAGACTGTCAGTTGGTGCCCTACACACATAGAATCATAGAATCACAGAATGTATGGGGCTGGAAGGACCTTCTAAAGGTCATCTAGTCCAACCCCCCTGCAATAAGCAAGGACATCTCCAACTAGGTCAGGCTGCTCAGAGTCTCATCAAGCCTGGCCTTGAATGTCTCCAGAGATGGGGCCTCCACCACTTCTCTGGGCAACCTATTCCAGTGATCTATCACCCTCATATTAAAGAATTGTTTCCTAATGTCTAACCTAAATAGCATTCATCACAGCAAATCAGGAACCCAGTGAGAAGCATATCATGCAATAGTTCTGGCATATGGAAGGATCTTCATAACTTTGACCACGGCCAGTAACTATTCTTATTCAAAATCCAAAGGCTTTCTGATGATCTGGGATTTATTTTGACCATTACGTTACCAAGAAGAAATGTTATGGCCTTATGTATCCTTATTTCTCTGGTAATGGTATCAATATAACTCACAGGATCTTAATGCAAATTGCCATACATAAGGAATAAACACTCTTTGTTCTTTCCTTGAAGAGATATGCAGCATAACCCATGTATAAAAGTCCCCCACATACCATTGCTCTAAAATGTCCATGTATATGCACAGGATAGATGTTTTGTGCATCTCCATAGTGAAGAGGAAATAACGAGCTGAGCCCCTGAGCAGAATTACTTAAAATAAGGGCTAGTTTACCATCCCTGGAAAACATTTAAGCACCGAGATTTTCTTTCCAGACACCTGTTCACTGCTCAGCAGTATCTCAGTGACTTAGACTATACCTGTTCTACCTTTGCTCATGTGGAATGATAATTCCCAAAGGGATGAATAATAGCAATGCAGCATAAATTATGCTCATTTTTTACCTCCCTTAGGAGAACTGAAAAGCAGTTTCTTCTGAGATGTTGTTCCAGCTGTAGGGATAGTGTATTTCTACTAAATCCTCTTCCCAAGAATGTGAGTGATTCAAAGATTGAACTGATGGGATTGTAAAACCTGAGCTCATGACTTATGGGCAAACTCCAGTGCAGGCTTTGCTGCACAGAGCAAAAGCTCTCATCACTTATACTGTTCCCTGAAAGTATCCCTCTTCAAGCATCATACACTTCTGAGACTTCCGTCCAGCTGCTGAATTTAGCATGCTACCCCAGCTACTTCACTTGCTATTCACTTGCTTAGAAGCTTCACTTGCTATTTGCTATTGAAAGACATCGTCAGTAAGGTAAACCTAACCTGTTTCATGATGGTCTAACCCAGCTGACATTCCCCCTTCTCTATTTCCTTTATTCCTTTTACAGCTGTAGCAATTTCAACCATGTAAACTCTGTCCATGTTCATAGTTGAGTTTTTATAATTCTTGAAGGTAGAAAGAGCCACAGTTGTTTCCTGGTACTCTTTTATTTGGCACCTTGTTCTCTGCTCTATTAATTCCATCCACTTTGGAAATGTCACTGGTCTACATCTGTTAATAACATTTTTCAAGGCTCTTTTGATTTCTAACACACTCACATAGCCCCTATGGTGAAAGGAAGGCCCTTACCTTCTTATTTGCTTTCCCCTTTTCCCTTCCTTTTTTCCCCTTTTTCTTAGGGAAGGACTTCAGAAGGTTTAAAACCTGGTAGCTTTAAGGCAATGGCAGAAAATGGAGCCTAGAGCAGAGGCAAAGGATTTCTAGTCTGCTGTCAGGTGTTACTAGCAACGATTATAGGTTGGTTTCAGTGCTGCTATCTGAAGTAACTCAGCTGGTTGCTTAAGCACAGTCTGGACCTAGAATTGTACTCCTACTCACACCTATAGTAGATTTAGTTTAACAACACCTGTGTCTCCCCATCGCTACTTGCTACTTTTAATGGTATTTAGTTTCTCCTCTCACAAGTGCACTTGTAGTTTATGTCAGAGGGAAAACTGCCATATGCTAAACTGTTTAGGACATATAAACCTCAGCTCTATCATGATCAAAGAAAGAGTCAGCTGAGTTGGTGTCCAGCTTCCCATGCCAGCCTGTCACCTGGCTCCCAGAAGTGCCACAGCTTGAGCTCACCAGAGGCCAGCCCACAGCAAACCACACTCAGCTGCAGATGTGCTCTAGCATATGGAGCAGGATTGTACCTTGCACTTAATAGAACACACCAGGGACGAAGATGGTGTAAGACACAGCCCATCCTATTCCCCAAGTTACTAGAAAGCTGGTTTGCTTATTGACAGAGCAGGTAGATTCTGCCTTCAAGTGAGTGGGAGGTTTAGGGACAGGATCTGGACCTTGCCTTCAGACCAAAAAGCTGAAAGTGGGGATGGATCTGTAGAGGATGTGCTGCCTTGGATATCTATGGCTTTATATATTTATATATGGCTTTATATAAAGTGAGACCTGGAGAAGTCTTGGCCTCTTCTCAGGAAGACTTGTAATTTGATCTTATCAGATGACAGTCTCCATCTAGTTTAGAGTGGGGGAGGAGGAAATGTGCTCAGATCACTAAAAACCAAAGTTGAAATAGGCTTTACTGGCACACACATTATCAGTTTGAGCTCAGGTGACTCAAGAAACACAGAAACTGAATCACTATTTCAGTGACATCAATGCTAGCTCCAGCAAATAGCTGAAACTATCAAAACATCAAAAGAGTTGCATAATATAGCTGTTTCTGTTTTAACTCATCCTGTCCCTGTCACAGAACAACTAATGGATACTGATTTTTAGCTGTGGCAACTTGTCACATTTTCTAACTGGGAGAATTGAAGAATGGTGCAGAGATTATGACCAGGGGCTAAGCAACGTCTCCATACTGGAGCAAGCAAACTGATAGCAGGCAAATGCCTCTTACCGTGGCTTTGCTGCCTCTGTCAGTTGTGCCCCAGAATGGCCTCCAGTTCTTGAATCAAATTATTTGAGCCAGTTACGTTTGTGTTGCTCACACCCATATAGCACAAGTACGCCAGCTGCTGCCCCTCTTCCCATGCAAGCAGAAAAACAGCGAGACTCTCCTTTAGGCCAGGAGTCTGGGTTCAAGCCAAAACTTCAGGCTAATATGGTGGCCCATGTGACAGCCACCCATCATAGAATTGCTAGAAAGTTTCTCAAGTGGGAGCACAAGGGGCATAAAATTACTATTCTAATTAAATCAAAGTAACCTGTATTTTTGGGAGGATACTGACGGTATCAGAGATGTAAGAAGATACAATCCAGTTCTGTAACACCTTTCCTTTACCCTACTTTGATCCCTACACTTAAATTTAGGATGCAGCAGTTAGAACAAGCTCTCAGTGTGGTGAAGTAGGGTGTTTAAAAAACCCCTCACATTTTGTTTCCTTTCTGCTGGCTTTAGACTTTTAGATCAAATCACCCTGAAAAAGGTGTTTGTGCAACAGGAAAATGTGGTATTGAGATTATCAGAACAAGGTAGACAATAATATATTTCACGTGACTTGATTGCAAAAAATGACAAGGAAACCACAGGACATCAGTGTGAATGCAATGGAACAAGGCCATAAAGCATATGTTGTGTGCCACAGACATAAAGGTTTATATAGACTTGAATGAGATTCAATTTAGATCAAAAGGACCTTCAGGTCTTTTTTTTTCCTTTTAAAGATAGAAGCATGTCTTTTGGCATTACACAGCTTGTGGCTATTGAGGCAGATCTAAAGGTAACAGGATGTGGAGAACATACTTCTGATTTACTAGCACAAGTGGCTTACACATGCATGGAAAGTAAACTGTTCTAAGATCAGAGATAAGACTTATTAGCAGGACTGGCTGGGGATTTTTTTTTTTCTTATCACTTCCTTGTCATGCTAATTTGGTATGTTGGTACTTCTTGACTGGCCTATTTGCACAACATGACACCCAGATTTTGTAAGACATTTCCTGCACTAACTTCCATGGCCCTCCCTGCTGCCCCATCCCATCTCACTCTGCTGTTGCATCTTGCCTTTGTCATTTTATCCTGCTTCCTTTCACATGTCTTGGGTCAGTCCTAGCTCTTCTTTTGATTTTTGTTTTCCTACAGTGTCTTCTTCTACCCACAGATGGGAAATGATGACAGGACAAGCACACCTGAAATGCTGTGGAAATAGGCAATTTGGTTACTGTGCCCCCCCTGCAGAGTGGTACTTTGCAGCTACCTAAAATGCTCCTACCTAACAGCAGTCTTCAAGAACTAAAAGACAAGAGCCATCAAGTACTGTCACAAAGTAGCTTACAAAAGATACTTTACTGTGGTTGTTTTTCTGTATATTTTTTCACTATTTCAGTATTGAGTTCTAGAGGTATAACTGGTCCCTGAAGAACTTTGTGCTGAAATGTAATGCCCACTAGGACATCCTAGTACAACCATTTATTCTGTAGACCTGATGTTAGCCAGGAGGCAATCTTCTCTCCCCCTCAGAAAGCTTTATCCTTCAGTTCTTGTCAACTTATTGATTTTACAATTTAATACCCATCATAATTTAAAAATTGCAGATGCAGCTTCTTAAATATTGCTATCAAGGCACCCAGAACAAGACTTGCCACATAATTTAGAACATGTACAAACCAGCTTCTCTCAGCCTTATGTAGCTGAGGCTCCTTCATGCACAGCTTGTGAAGTATTTCGTGTTCAGCTCTGCCCAGTCCCATAGATCAAAGCCGGACTCATAGAGCAGACCTTCCACATGCTGTGGCTTCCAAACAAAGACTTGCAAAGTAATGCCTGCTCCCGTCTGCCTCCAAAGGGACTGTGAGACAGAGCAGATGGTCCTGAAAGAGACTGTTCCTTTAAAAGCAAGTGCTATGGAAAATGAGGGAAAACAAGCTCTTATCCTGACATTAGCCCACTACCTGTGTACCCCACTCCCTAATTCCAGTTACTTAGAACCTGCTTTCTTCCCAACAGCTCCCAGCAATCCTACAAGTCTTTCCTGTTTTGATCTAGAACAGAACTACTTCTGTTCAGTGATTTTACTTTTCAGCTCAGTCTCTTCTAACTGCACTTTCTGAACTTAACAGCATATTTTCACAGACAGTGTCTGCTTCTAGCAGTGATAACACTCTATGTTTACATTTACTGCCAGGGAGTGGTGTGCAGAAGGGCTCTTGTTTATACTTGCTCCTGTGGAGCCCAAGGTCACTGCTAAATTGTGTGTACCACATTAGGGGGAGCAGAAAGTAAAAAGCTGCACCGGCGGGGAGGAGTGGACAGGACATTTGACCCTAAACTGACCAATAAGGGATTCCATCCCATATATGTCATATTCAGTATAAAGCCGAGGGATCATAACTGACAAGTTTTCTTCTTCAATAGCTGTCATCTGAGGAGGACTCTGTCCATTCTGCCTTCAATCCCAATCTATGTGTTCCTGAATCCAGTTCCAGAATCCAGCTCCTGAATCTGATTCTCATCTGCTGCTGTGTCCAGTGTGTGACTTGCCCAGTGCCTGCTCCACAGCTTCAGTGGTGACGCTGATATAATTGCCATCACTGGGGAGGGGGTTGGGTTTGTACATATTCCACTTTATTATTATTATTTTCATTAAAGCTGTTCTAGTTTCCTTTTCCAACTGCTCAGTCTCTCTCCCTTATTCCCTTTCTCTTTGCTTTTGGGGAGGGAGGGGGGGTTAGTAGAGAACATCTGTTATAGGTCAAGCAGACTGCCCTGACCCTAAACCATGACAAACTCTCATTCTAAAAAGAAAGAATACTCTCTTTAACCTACTATTTTCTGACTTCTCATCTCAGCTTTTCCCAAGCATCTTCTGAAAAATACTAAAACAATGCTTTCCTCAAAGCTCTATCTTTTCCTGCTACTCAGGAGGAGTAGCAGTGTTTTGCAGGTTCCTGGATGAATATTCCTTGTATGTTCTTCATTCTGAGCCTGCATTATATTTTGTCTCCCCTGTTTAGGCCTGAACAACTTGAAAGGTTTAGCATACTAACTTATTTAATTTGATTTCTTTAAACAGATGGAATAAAGAATTTCTCTAACCTGTCTCTGCTTGGAAGACAAAAAGTTGTGTTTAATGGAAACATAACATCCAGAAATACATCTGCAAGCTGATTTAAAAACATCAAGAGAGAAATCCCACCACTTCTTTTGAAAGTTTATTTTGCTAGTTGATAACTAGCAAAATTTTTTGAGTTAAAATCCTGAACCTTATTTCTGTGGGTAAATCCTTCTGCTCAGTCTCCCTTCTGAACTACTGCACATGTTCTAGAGCTAAATGGCTCTCTGCTCTCATGATGTTTGGAATTTGGGACTGCACCTTGAAAAGCTTTTTCAAGTCTTCTGTGAATACTGATCCATTGCTGATACCGTATTAGCAGATAGAGACTTCAGCTACAATTTTGCAAATATGTGCACGGTAACTCTGTTTCTGCTACAATACCAAAGAGGCAAAATGGAAGGTGAGAGAAGAGTCCTTCCTCTTTTTATACATGAAGAAATGAGGCACCCTGCATGGCATTTTGAGCTCATTTAGGATAATTTTGGACAATTGCCACATGGTGGGCTCAAGTGAACTATTTTGAATTTACAAAGGAATAAGCGAAGATCAGAATCTGGCTCTGAAACTTGCCTGAGAGGAACAGGAAGTTTGTGGGAACCAAACCCAGAAAGAAAATTCATGTCTACAAAGCCCTGGAAAAGAGCCAAACAATTTTTAGTTGTAATAGACTAGAGCTCCTGTCCTAATTCTATTTACCCAACTGCTTACTGCCCTATATCCTGTAAACTCAGACTATGCATTGATGCACTCCCACATATGTGGCACCAAACTGATGCTACTTTAGTCATTTCAGTCTAAGTCAACTACAGATTTGGAATATTTTAGTCAGCAGCTAACTTGATAGTTTCCCTGTCTTTAATGGATAGGAACAATATACGTTGTGCCTCGTTACATGAATTTTCTTGCTTTGCCAATAATAGCATTCCTGCGGTCAGAGTACTCTGTGTCATGTAAATTCTGAGTGCGTGTTTGGTGACAGGCTGAACCAAGCTCACTACCTCTGAGGTTCTGTACAAAATTTAATCTTTTGGTTCAGATTTTCACTAAGTCCTCTGGTTGTCTTTTTCACGTTTTTGTCTGTAATATCTCAAGCAGCAAAATACAGCTGCTGTTCTCCGCTGTGGTTGTTGTCCTGCCCATCTAATAATAATCTGAACCCTGAGATTGTGGTATGTCCTCTTGGTTGGCACAAGATGGACTATGGACAGACCAAACTAACTGTAAAGCAGGTTTAGTAGTCTCCATTTTTGTGTATCATACTTGACTGTTAATATTGCTGTTTGTCTTGTCTTTGTCTCACTGCAATATACAGAGGGTATTTCTATGAGGCAGATTCTTTTTTTTAAAAAGAAAGTTTTTTGCTTGCAATGTGGAAGATTTGCATGTATCACTCTTGTCAACTATAATGAAAGTTACACATGTAAAAACCCTGGTGGCAGATTGTGATAAGGCAGATTTGACACACATCACTCTGCAGATAAGGATGCTACAAGACTTTGACGTTTGTGAAATGCTTCAAGGAAGGACTGTATATAATTGATAACAAAATGCAGATGGCTTGAACAAACTGGATGCCAAGAAGGTGACCAACCTTGGAAGAAAGTTTGTGGCAGAACTCATGCATAGAAAAGAACAGAGAAAGGGCAGGCCAGTTTTGCCCCTCTATCCTTACTGCAGAATTAGTGTTACTGAAAGTAAAAAAGAAGAAGGACTAGGGAGAAAAAAAACCCTACAAGATGAAAAGATGGTGATGGAAAATTTGACAGTAGCACAATGGTTTACCTGCTTCCTTCTTTACCTACCCTTCCATTTCACAATGGGAATCCTTGAGTACTGGATGGAGGTTCCCTTCTTAAACAAACTATGCCTTTATCAAAGCATTAAAAAAACCAGCAAGTAGTTATTGAAATGTCACACATTTCCCACACTACCTGCATGAAGAATTATTTCTCTCTGTTAAAAAAATGCCATTCTCTATTTACTTGAATGACAGACATACATTTTCCCTGGCTTCTACTTTAAATAGTTTTGTCTATTACTCATAGCTGTTTAGAACTATAATACTGACTTTCTTGCCACTACCCTGGTGATTGGTCATACAGTACAGCCACTGCTTGTGAATAATGTCAAGTAACCTTGAAATCTAGCCAAGACTATGGTACATTTCAGGACTTTGCTTAAAAAGATAGCCCCCTTAGTTTAGTGAACTTGAAATGAGGAGCCTGGGACTTGCCTAAAGAAGTACAGTTATCACCTGCAAATGAACTAAGCCAGGGTTTTGAAATCTTCAAGAAACCCTGAAGTCAGAAAAAAGCTTTGAGGAAATCTTAAAATCATCAAGCCTAGGAGAAGGCTTTAGATTTAGGTTTAAGACTTGTCTGCTACTTGAAGTTGATGCAATATGGCTGTTCTCTATCCCATTAACATCTTTTAATGTTGTATTCTGATGGCTCACAGACTTCTTTCCTGTGCTTAAAGAAAGTGGAATCTAAGAGCATGTTACTTCAAAAAGCTGCAGCTACTTTTTTCATATATTACCACAAACTCTTGCATCACCACCCATGAGCATTTTCTTCAAACAGCTAAAACAAGAACTATTAACTGCTGAAAGAAACTGCAGATGTCTCAGATAACTCACTAGGAGATGACAAGGCTCTCCAAGCCTCTCTCCATCATTTATCAACAGTCTTGGCTAACAGGGGAGGTCTCAGATGACTGGAGGCTTGCCAATGTGACGCCCATCTACAAGAAGGGCTGGAAGGAGGATCTGGGGAACTACAGTGCTGTCAGCCTGACCTTGATACCTGGAAAAATTATGGAGAGGTTCATGAACTCACATGACAAGTGCGGGACAGACAGGGGACCAAGCCCAGGCAGCATGGGTGACCTGCATAGTGGATGAGAGAAAGGCTGTGGATGTTGTCTACCTAGACTTTAGTAAAGTCTAGACACCATCTCCCACAGCATTATCCTAGAGAAGATTGTGACTCATGGCATAGACAGGTTTACTCTTCACTGGGTTAAAAACTGTCTGGC
>JAAGNO010016968.1:14777-65088 GCA_033439905.1 Ceryle rudis | reverse complement strand
ACTGGTGAGGCCACATCTCAAGTACTGTGTTCAGTTCTGGGCCCCTCACCACAAGAAACTGAGTTGCTGGAGCAAGTTCAGACAAGAACAACTAAGCTGGTGAGGGTTCTGGAGAACAAGACCTATGAGGAGAGGCTGAGGGAATTGGGATTGTTTAATTTGGAGAAGAGGAGGCTGAGGGTAGACCTTATTCCTCCCTACAACTACCTGAAAGGAGGTTGTAGTGAGGTGGGTGCAGCCTCTTCTCTCAAGTAAGTAATGACAAGACTAGAGGAAATGGCCTGAAGTTTCACCAGAGGAGGTTGAGACTGGATATTAGGAAGAATTTTTTTACTGAAAGAGTAGTCAGGTGCTGGAACAGGCTGCCCAGGGAGGTGATGGGGTCACCATCCCTGGAGGAATTCAAAAAACATGTAGATAACGCAATTCAGGACTATATACAGGAGGTGGATTTTTTGTGGTTTGGGTTTTGGTTTTGGTTTGTTGTTTGGTTTTGGTTGGGTTGTGTGGTTTTTTTTTGGGGGGGGCAGGTTTGGTTGGTTGGTTGGTTGGTTTGGTTTGGTTTGGTTTAGTTTGGATCTGGGTTTTTTTTAATGGTTGGATGTGGTGATCTTAGAGGTCTTGTCCAACTATGACAATTCTGTGATTCTGTGTGACAGACTGCAGGTGAGCCATTGAAAGCTTTGCACCTTAGGTGAAGAACCTAGCTGTTCTAATGTACTACATCAGTTGTGCTCATGCTTTCATAAAGAGATAGCACACAAACCTCTTGACAACAGACCATGGACTCTTAGTTTATGAAAAAAAAAAGAATGTGAAAAACAATGAACTGAAATACAGAAAGAACCATACTTTCTGTTACATTTTATCGTCTCTGTTTTTCATAATCAAAAGGGATCTTGAAAAGCCAGAACAGAGAGATGCAGACATAAGATGCCATGAACAAGGATTACATAGATAAAACAAATAGGCATAAAGTCCCCTTTTGGAGGTGCCCCATGTGAGCTGATGAAATGCAAAGCCTGTCTGTGCAATACAGTGGAGTCCAATGTTATTAGTGTCAGAAGTCACTGAACCCCTCTGCAAATCTGGAGCCCCATCAGTGCTGATCTGGGCCCAAGATAATGTCCAGGTCCCAAGAGCTCAGGTGAAGCACAGCTAAGGCAGCTGCTCCACCTCTGTGGTAGGTTTTGGCTCTCTGCAGGAGACAGCATGCTGCCTGCAGTGACGCTGACACCAACATCTCTTGGCCGTACTCCACTGTGCCATGCCACACACGTCAGCTGTGAGTCTGACAGACCTGCCCCAGGCGATCTGTTGAAATATCCCTCTGGTGCCTATCAATAAATAAATCCTTAAAGTAAGTCTTTCTGTGTAGCCGAGTGAACACCCCATCTCCAGCTTTTGCCAAAAGAATTCATTCCAATCTGCTTTAAACGTTGTTCCCCGATGTTTTTTCTTCACTTCATATCTCTTTTTTTCCCCCCACAAGAGGGCACCAACACTGCATCCTTTGAGACATTGTATTTCACGAGAAAACATGTGCCTTGAGGGAAACTGGGGAGAGAAGCCAGAGGGACCCAAGCAGCAGGTTTCAGGTCTGAAGCACCTCCCTTCCCCCCGGGGCTCCACAATTTTAATTCCAAGGTTTTAATCCAGAAACATGTCTGGTGACAGCTGCATGAAGCCTCTAACAGGAGATGGCTGCATAAAGCCACTAATAGGAGGTGGTAGTTCACAGGCGCATATTTGATTTTATTTCTCTGTTTTGTTTCTTGGTCCCCACTTCAAGGAATGAGACTCAAAAAAAGGCATTTCTGGAATTAGAAACCTTCATGGACCTTAGGAGTAACCAGTTGGAGAGCTGAGAAATACCAGACACCGAACGTCTCTTGAAATAAAGCATACATGAGACAGCCAACAGACAAATCTTATTCGGAGAAGTCAGAGCAAGGTAATAACACAACTAAAATTGCCATAGGACAGGGAGGATCTAGTGAATAGAGAACAAGCTAAAAAAAAGCTCTTGGACTGAATAACCTGACACAGTAACAGCTATGGCTAAGACAAGATAAATATGTCGAGAAAATGAAAACCAAGAAAGGAATACTTAGTGTGGTCTATGTGTTTATACTTACAAATACAAAAATGATTCTAAAGAAAAGAAAATGTAGGCCAAGTACCACACAAGCTTCCTGCACTAGGTAGAGGGAGCCAACATGCTCTCTTGCAGGTAGTGAAATTTGTTTCCCTTATTCTGGAATTTGTAAATGCTGGGCTAGGCTTCAGGGGCAGGACACAGACACCAAAAGTTGTTACTCTGGCTTTTGCTAGAGCTCTGCGTACTTATTTTTTACACAACTCTGTGATAACTCTGTGATCAGGGAATTACAAGAAACCCATGTAATGCTCTTTCCTCCTTTCTCCTCCTCCACCTCCACTGTCTATGCACAGCACTTCCTCAGGTAAAGGCAGAACTGTTTTCACCAAGACCTACAACTTGAGAACCATGGGTGCTAGATGAAAACAGTAGGAAAATCAGTTAAAACAGATAAAAGTGTTTCTTTAAAAAATATGTAGTGAATTTCTGGTCCTTGCTGCCACAGGAAATTGTGGAGGCAAGCAAAGCATCAGGTTAAAAAAGATTCCAGACAAATTCATGGACAACAAGTAAAAATGGAAAATGAAAACTCTGGGCAGGGATATATTCTCTAACATCTTAATCTAACGTTACCGATGCTTAAGAAGTTCACGTGGTAGGGACTGCAGAATGTGGCCAAACTTCTGTGGTCTCCCTAATGACTGCTTTTGCTGCTGCCCCTGGAGAAAGGACACTGAATGACAGCAGAGTTCACTTCTATATCCTCATGTTCCCCATTCCACTCTTCTGATTTAGGAAGAGCTATAACAACTACAACTTTTAACACTATGATCACTTACCAAAATGTCTATCTCAAGGTTGTGTAGAAACAGGGAACAATATGACTTGGTGCACCCTGAAAAGCTGATTTGAAAAAGGACTAGAGTGTATTCACAAGACTTTCAAAGCCACCACATCCAGGGGCCTTGATGTGGATGCTGTGCATAGCAAATCTGCTGGAAAATGCAGCATGATGTGCTGGTGGAATAATTTGCTATCAGAAGATACAATTCCCGCAAACTAAACGTCCTTCACCAGACTGCATCAGTTTGGCTTATGTTTATTTTGGCAACAGAACAAAATGGGGAAGGGAGGTTATTCTTTGTATTGCCCAAATATCCCATTCCAATGTATTTTGAATGAAATATTTTTATTTTCCTTCTTCTGACAGAGCTTTAAGAGCATTTTGGTTTTAAGCATAACATAAAAAAATAAGAAAAAGAAGGAAAAACAAATTTTATGTGTAGTGGCCCATGGATTCTGAGTCACTTTGACAGTTATGGAATATGAAATTGCACTGAACAGCCAAAGAATGAATATATCCAATTTTAACAAGCATAGCAATGGTATTAAAAAAGGTAATGCTTATGTTTTACGGTACAGGAATAGCCATCATATCCTCACTGTTTCTGTTATATGAAGGTCTCACTAGGGAAAAACACTAAGGAAAGTTTAGTGTTTAGTGATGTAAGGAATACAGAGACAGTAAACATAAATCTTTGCAGGGGAAGGCCTCAAAAGAAACTCTCCTGGACTTTTCAAGGCTCTAATTTTCCTAATGTCCATCAAGGAATCCCTTTCAGGACCGTGCATTTGTTGCATGGAGACCAAACCCTACGATTTCTTTTCACAAGACTATGCCAAGGACTTAATTCTGTCAGAAACAATTAAATTGCTTAGAAAATCAGTTCAGCAAGAATTCAGCTCTGACTCAGAAAATTCAGTTTCTGGATCAGCTTTTTGCATGAAATTATGCAGGTCATGTAATCAGCCCTGTAGGTACTGGCAGTGATGGGCAGACCACACCAGTGCAGTTGCACTTGGGCACGCACATAATCCAGTGCACCAAACAGCCCCACTTTCTCTGTCAGTCTTAACACCCACTAACCTGTGAGAAGGGATATTTCCCTGTCTTATGAGGAGGAGGGGGAATAACATCTGAGAGACAAAATCCACTAACAGTTCCGTAGTATTCAAATACTGCAGTAGTGTAGGCGGCAGGAATAAAGCTAAACTATTATCATACTCTATTTACACCTACTTATGGATGTCCTGATTCAAACTAGGAGTATCTGGAGAATACACTGGATTGTACTTACCAATTTTTGTTACAAGTATGAAGTGGTGTTTGAATCTATCCCTTCTATACTTTTTTCATGTACCTCTTTTCTATTAAGGTATATTTCTTGAAATGACAGTCCTTTGTAGCTTTTATTCTGAAAGTAACTTTGAACAAAAACTACTAGAAGTTATAGAAGCTGCTGTAGTATTTTTCACACATTTTACAATTCAGTCCCAGGTTTCACATTTAACATTTCCCCTGCCTGTTTTTAGGGCTAAGCAGACAACTTAATTCAAATGACTACGGACGTCCCAAGCTGCATGGAAAGATGTAATAGGAATAGGCTTTTGTCCTAGGCTCACCCTACGGGGTGTTACAGAACTGATAGCCTGTTACACTCAGTATTCTGGAATTTGCATAATTTGTAGGTTTTTTCCTTTACAGTAAATTTTTCCTTCACAGCAGTTATTTAGGGTTCCTACTGGGAGATTAAAAATATGTAAAGTAGGGAAAGAGAAGTCTGGAACAGTGTTATTAAAACACTTACCGTGTTCCTTGCATTAGCACAGTAAATGCTGTAGAAGTTAAATTGTCTGTGGACTCAGCAAAGACCAGGTGCCAGGTATCTGCAAGTCCTAATCTCATCTCTGCAGCTCTAGAAATAAACATAAGAGAATTAACTCATCATACTTTATTGCTTGAAAGCATCTATAAACTAAAATTGTATTTGAGATATTCTTCCATAATAGATTCACAGTTTTACTACATTTACTTTCTTAATGGCCTTTCTGGGACATAACTCTTAATACGTAAGCCTGTCCGAAACACGGAAACTTGTTTCCTGATCCATTGCTGGAGGTATCAGGACAGGGGACATGTTCCTAGTGAGCAAAACTCCTTATCATTTTAGCATGAATTTTTGTTTGCTCCAGAATTTGCTAGCTGTAATCACACAATTGTTTTATTAGCTCCTCTTGGTGTCAGAATTCATTACAGAATCTCTTGCCTAGATGTTTCCACCCTTTTTTTCTTTACCCTTTTTCTTTTTAAAAGAAGCGAGATAATGCTTGAGAGAGACACCAGATCAAAAACCCTCAAGTCCTCCTTGCTACACTCTAAATCCCACATCAAGAAACACTCATCTCTCCTCCCAGGCATGACTCTTAACCCTTTGACTAATAAAATAATTGAAACCTGCTCCCTAGCTCTCCTGTTCTCAGCTATCTCCCTTGAAATTCTCAAATAGGATACCCGGTTGTTGGCCTTTGAACCCACAATGAGTATATGGAAGTCAAAGTAATTAGTTTAATACATCTAGAGAGTGTACAAGTTCCTCTCATGTCTGGGTTTGCTCCTGCAAGGGGCTGCATATGCTCAGCTGCCTTTGGCTGCAGATGTCTAAGTATTTCTGAGAAGGCCAAGACTAGCTAAAATTAAAGCTCTGGGTGGAAGAAGGCTGCTAATATTAAAAGAATGAAAAAGTAATTCTGCATTAGTAAAAATAAAAAATAAATGCAAAAAAATGTGCATGATGTAGAATGGTAGCAAAAAGATAAAATTAGTAAGGAATGCTATAGAGGGAGGCTGAAAGAATGAGGCTGATAATAAAGACAGAGATGGAGTAATGTTAATTCCCAAGATATCAAGCTTAGCAATAAACCTGTTAGTAGAATCCTGGGTCATCAGGGTAGATGAGAAATTGTAAGGGTTTTTTTGGTAGAATTATATATTGCCACCTCCTGGAAGGGACAATACAGGGACATGTCACCATAGGCAGCACTTCACTGAGACAGAGGAATACAGAAGAAGGAGGTGTCTAAACCAAAGCACCTGAGACCCTTCTCTTGCCCTGAAAGGAACTATCTGTTATATGGGAAAATAATTTCCCCCAGTTTCAGGGAGGGGGAATTCCTGCCACAACCCTTTGCTTCCTCTGAGCCAGAAAGGGTCTCCCTCACCTCCCAGAGAACCTGTTAGCCATGCTGGATCTCTGCCTCTCACAAACTGAGGTGCTGCCTCCTGATTTTCTTATATCTCCTGAATTGGGAGGGAGCTCCTGAGATCTCTGAGAATTCCTCTGTCTGTAACTCCTCCTGTAAGTGAAATAAGAATGCCTTGCTGAAGAGTGTAAACATCTTCACAGATTATGAAAGAAACCTCACAAGCTAAGGGTTTTCCCAAAATGACAAAATACAAGGGAAAGGGACAGAAGCATTCAAAAACCACAATTCCACTGGTGAGCCTCAATGCAGTTTTTGAATAATCTGGACACATGATTGTACTTTCAAACTTCTCATATTTTTCTCAAACTTTTATTGTACTTTCTTTTGTACTTTTTCTTGAAGAAGCAAAATAAGATGGTATTAAACTTTTAAATAAAAACATTAAATTTGTTACATGCTCTGCCACCTTCTCAAGAAAACAGACTGTGATAGTAGTCGGTTTTATCAAGGAGGTGACTGTTTTGCTTTCAGAGACAGTTTTTCAAACATCTTCACTTCCTGTCCACATCACTGTTTAGAGAAATAGATTTTACTCCACAGGCAGACATGTTTTTCATATCTACTGCTGTCTTTTGAATTGCAGTGGCTATAATATTAGGTCAGGCTTCAGATATTTGTGTTGTAGGAGTTGACTGCAGCCTTTTAAGTAACATATTGCATAAATTCTAATTCAGCAATTTATTAGATGCTAGATTCATTCTTTACATGAACAGAAATACAGCTGTTATTGCAGTTGGAATGCAGTGCTGGAAATTCTGATTCAGCACCAGATTATATGCTGGATTCATTCATAATATTAATGGAAGTTTTAAGTGCTGTTGGAAGATGTCACTCGAAGATTTTTTCCTTTCCATTCCACACTGTTTTCAAAAATATATTTGAGGGCTTTTTGGAAGTTGCAGTACATCCAGATGACACAGCAAAGAGATGCAGCTCTGGTTAATACACCAAATGCCTTACATTCAGGTATCCTGACATGTCAGACTTGACTCTTTCAAATCATGAGATTGGATCACTGAGGACTGACTGACCTGTTATAATCTGCTGCAAGCCATGGGGGTGAGGAGAAGGTTTTATCAGGAGAGTAACATGCATAGTTACAATTCTGTGGTCCCACTGCTGTTTTGAGGAAGGACTTAACAATTGCAAGGTCACATTTAACAGAAAGGATTTCATGGGCATGCCGATACATGTAGGTTGGCCAGTAAGTGGGAGTTTCACTTTTTCTACACCATGCCTTCTTGGAGGCAGAAAAGATGCAGGGTCAAGTACATAGTAATCTGTACATAGTACTGAGAGCAATGACAGAAGCCACTGTCAGACGATAGCATGGGCCTGGTAACCGAAAGTGTGGTCTTGAAACTCCTATAAACAACCTGTAAAAGAAAGACATGTGGAAACTGTCCTTTACTTTCCACAAGCTACTTTGCACTAAGCCTACTATAGTCTTTCAGAAGAGGTCTCCAATGCGGAATGTTTTAGCCTTGAGGGCAAGGCCTGCCTAGATAACACCATGGTAAAAAAGCCTATACCCCCACTGCAGGACAAGTAAGAAGATTACCCCCAAATGTCCCATATTCCCAGTCTCTCATTCCTTCCCACAAAAACACCTGAAGCCTTGCAGCTGCTCAGCTCCTTCCTCTGTAGCACAGCACGTTCAGAGCTCCTCAGAAACCCATCAGAAGCCCAAGCTCATTGTATCAGAGAGGTGTGGGATTTTCTATCTCACACACATCATGATAGTCATTGTGTAGATGATACTAAAATTAGGAGCCACCTGCACATGTTTTCATAGCTCTGGAGAATCCAGCTGAGCTTTTAAGATAGGAAGAAGGGAGGGTGAGTGTCTGCTGGGGCCCAGATATCACTGGTGTATGACTGTGTATATGGTAGTCATGAAGTGTATTGATCCTCTTGCTAGATGCTGGAATAAAGCCCAGAACTTTGCAGACTGAAAACAGAAGCTCAATTTTGTGCCAGCAGAGCCACCGGGATGGCTGACTCATAAATCTGGATGAAGTAATGGAAATATGGACATTTTGTGATCACAAACACACATTTGGATACAGGTTTACAAATTAAAGCACACAATAGGTTCTCAGTATTGTAAATTTCTGCAACATAGTCCTATCTCAGCCTGAAGGTGAAGTTCAAACAGCATTAGAATGTAAATCAGCTCAGCAGAGATGACTTGGTTCTCAGTGGACTTTTCAGCTTTTGAGGAGCAGTATCCTGGATGAACTTACCCTATTGCAAGTATCCCAAACTCTTTAGAGATATGGGCCTTCACAACAACACATTTGTAAAGAGTCTTTATGTCACAAAGAATACTGCTGAACATGGTTGTGTCACACTATACATTTTTGCTGACATCTCATTTCCTTTCTCTTGTTTTGTGGTGAAGGTATAAACAGGGTTTATTACCAAGTCATCCTTCCTGTGCTAACAGATGTAAGTAACAAAAACAGCACAAAAAAAGGATTATTAACATCTACGGCAAGCTTTTCAATACTCTGACCATTAATTTTGAGTACTATAAACTGGAAGTTATTATCACATCCAAGTGCACCCACTCTCCAAAGAAGGAAGAATAAATAGGAAGAACTAACATATTTCATAGAATACTGATCCAGAAGGAGACACAAAATATTTGAAAATGTATACAATGCTAAAAATATTAGTAGGAATAAGAAAGGTTTCTTTTTTAATTGACATAAAATTTACTAGTTTTATGGACAAACACTTGGTTTTACCTGTGTTAGGTTTTAGCTGCAGAAGAAAAAGGGTTCTGCTGAACAGTGGGCTATTACATGAGCAGTTGCCTTCTGCAGCTGTAAGCTTAAAGCCTGCTTTTGGATACAGAAAGAATTTGGTGACCCTAGCATTGCTCCTTTTTTTTTTTTTTCAGTAGCTCATAAAACACACTGACAAAGTGGCCATTGCAAAAAACCGCAAGATTGGATTAACAGGATTCAGGGTTGAGGTGCACTGGCTGAACTACAAGATGAAGCTTGCACAGAACATGCACTGTGCCTAGTTCAAACCAGAGCAATTAGCTGTTCACTTTCATGAGTATTAAATGCACCCATAATTAAAATTTAAAAGTCTGAAGTCTATACTATTTTTTGCAAGCCCCAATTATGAGTAATAAGATTTAAGTTTAAGTTTAATTTGTCTCTTAATAGAGGGTAAAGAGCTCTTATAAATCAGTCAAATAGGATTGTCACTGAAGAGCTATTACTGAAGAATTGCTGTCGAAGTAAAACTAATTAATATCTGTCACTGCAAACAGTTAACTACAGAAAACTTTCCTGCTTAACTACCAGCACTATCAAACCACTAGAACTGACATCATCAAAAGAAAAAGTAGGAGAGAACACAATGTCTCTTTTGACATCAGCTTTTATCTTCTGATCTGGTGAGATTCTGAAGTCTTTTTTTGTGAAACCTGACCAGACAGAACCGAAGCCAGGTCTGGCTCCCCAATTAGCTCTAGTAATGTGGTGTCGGATCACGTTCTCAAAGAACTTCCCCTTAAGTGAACTTTCAGATCACAAAAATACAAAAAGAGACAATCTTTGAGAAACTGAGAGATTGATAAGTTTCACCCAAGTGACCTGGAGATGTCTGTGCCACCTTGGGCCCTGAAGGGGTAGCCAGTTCCTGAGATCGCATTAAGTAGCCTCAGGTCTCCTCCACATCTCTGATCACACACCTTGGGACTGCTTGAAATGGAGGAACACTATCCATGTTCAACAGTCAGAATCCAGCCCACTCATTAACTTCTGTCCCTGGTGATATACATCTATTCCAATAAAGCACTTGTCACAGGGTTGTGGAAGCCCCATCGTTCATGTCAGTCAAACTGAACTGGAAACAGCATTGGAGGATTTTCCAGTGGAAACAACATGGTGAGAGCTGCTGGGGAGGTGAGTGAGCTGGCCTATGCTTTTGGGGGAGGAAGTTAATATAAACCTCCTCTCAATCCAGCCTCAGTGTCATAATCCTATACTTCAGAATGCACTGCCAGTGCTCATCAACACAGCCTGAGGCCTTCCAGTTTTCTCCTATTTAGACTGCTGCTGCCTCACCTTCTGTCTTTTTTTCTGCTCTATCACAGAGTAGCTTTGACACCTGATGCAGCCCAGGGAGAAGTCTTGGTGCTGAATGATACTTGAGCCCATGACACCCAAGAGGCTTAAATACTTTCTTCTATGTAGCTGTGTAAGCAGACAGGAGGGAAAAATATGGAGGGTGATCCAAAGACTAGAATAAAAAGAAAGCAACTGTTTCTAGCGTAGGAAACACATGAATGGCTGAGAATCTTTGTCCAGTTGAGAAATAGCTTGAGGTAATGGTTTCAACCAGAGAGCTCTGACAATGGGACATGCTTGACTTTCCTACACATCACCTCTATATTTTATATCTGACTAGCAGAAAGCTCTTTAAGAGGTGACAAAGAAGGCCAACCTTCAAGTCCACTAGTGATTCTCCTTCCTAGGCAGTCCAGATAATTGGGACAATAAATCATGCTTTGGCTTTGCAGTTTTCAGCTGACCACTGGAGAGTAGCTGAGCCATTTCCCGTCCATCTATGTCTTGGAGATGAAATGCTATGCAAGCAATGATTAGCTAATCTATTGTTTTGGATTAACATTCCTTAGCTCTCCCAAGAAAAGAGAGTATTTTACTTTGCTGTTCATAATAAAGACAGTTGAAATTTCTACTGTTAGCAGTTACTATGGTAACTGCTGGCTATTTACTTTAAAAGAGGGAAAGAGTCATTTTTTCACTGGTTACCTGATTCAGTTTTGTTTGCTTCACTTGCAATCTGATATGGCATGTAAAGCAGCTACCAAAGACCATTGTCATACCGACCTGAAATACCTAGTGATCTAATAGGCCAAATCCTGCCCACTCGTCTTGAAGTATCAGTCACTTCAACAGAACTACTTGGAAGAGTAACCCAGCAGGATGACGTTTTAAAACCTCTGTCTTTTTCAGAACTACTTCAGTTTATTGTATTGAAAAAACAACATGGCTGTGTCAGATAAAGGTCTGAGTTCAACTTTAGATCCAAGCTCACCAATTTGAAATTAGAAGTGAGAGTTGGTTACTACTCAGTTTAGTTATCACATTTTCAGTAGTAAACCAGCTTCCCTCACTGTTTCTTTGCTAGTTGCCATTATGTTTAAAGTTGCTACTACCTGTACAAAACACAAAAAAATCTGGAAACCTCTGATCTTTCCATCTCTCTTCATATGTTTTTCTTTATATAAAAGCAAAACTGCTTGATGCCGTGCCATCAAAACATGAGTGCCATTCTTTATTCTGGAAAAAATAACAGCTTGTGCCTTTATAACCTGCCAAATGAAAACCACCAACTCAAATCCTAGTCCAAATTTTGCATCTGGATACAACATCATTGCAATATGGGTCTGGAAAAGAAACATAGAGGCAGAGCTGTCTTTAATGACAAAGCAACATGTATGCATATGAAACTATTTTATTGATTTTGCATGTTGGGAAGGAATATCATGATCATCTAGTCTGATCTTCTACGCTACGAACTTCATCAAGAATATAAAATACATTTCTACTGAAAAACAGTCTAGTGTAATATGAGAACATTTGGGAAACATTAGTAGCATAGATGGAGTATCAGAGACAGCCTGTGACATCAAGAACAAGGAAAGCCAAACAGTTTAAATCAAGACAAAGAAAATAGCAAAAGACAATGTAAATTCGTAGTTAAAAAGAACAAACTGGCAAGCATCTTAAAGTGATATTATGAGGGGAAGGAAAACTGGCACATCTTCATGGAAGTTAAGTAGTTGTTCTTGGAAATCAATGAAAATACATGGCATGGAAACATAAAATGATAAGAACTATTTGGCAGTCATATCCTATTAATAAAAAAAGTTTCTACTTTAATAAATCAGGGTGTTTTAGGAAGTGTGGGCTTTGTACATTTTGGCTTTATCAACAGTACTTCAATAATGTTTAGGAAATAAACTTCACAGGAATACCTTCGGTGTTCAATTAGTTTAAAATATTCTAGGGTAGAAACTGAGATAATGAAATTATAAGGATAATAGTGGCTTAATGTTTTGTGGCTCAAATAAGATTTATACATTCCAATAGAAACTCAAGCTGCACACATGGCATTAAAAAAAAAGAAAAAAAAA
This sequence comes from Ceryle rudis, assembly GCA_033439905.1. NCBI lineage: Eukaryota > Metazoa > Chordata > Aves > Coraciiformes > Cerylidae > Ceryle > Ceryle rudis. The sequence goes on along the minus strand of JAAGNO010016968.1, from coordinate 52,696 downwards.
AAAGAAGGAGAAAGAAAATGTTCCTGGTTGGAGAAATGGGACTGTAGTATGGAATTCAACTGCAGTGGGCATTTTCTGGGTTCTCAGGTTTTGTTGGGGTTTTTGTACTGGTGTTTTGTTTGGATGAAGTGACTAGGAAATACTGCACTTGAAAATGCCATCTTTACTGCTACCCAACTCTCTGAAACCTTGAGCTATGCTAACTGAACAGCATCTAAACACACAAAGACTTACTTTGCAAGATTAATTTCCTTCCTATGTAAATTATGCTCAGAGGGAATACAGTGCAAACCACAAGCCTGGAAAAGCCTGCAATAATATATCCGTCCTTCTCTCAAATTGCAACTGCTAAAAACCCAAGGGATTTAACTTTTGCTGTACAAACTCTGGGAGCTGGAGAGGAGTGAGGGTTGGGATGTGTGGAGATGGCAGGGGAGTGAGGAGGAAGGGAGAGAGAGTGGGCTCATGCTGGGTGATTTGGGACTTTGAAGTTCAAATTTAGCACTGAGGGGTGGCTGTTTTTCCATCTTGTTCTCTGGTTGCAATTCCGTTATGCATTCTTCCTTGTGGAAAAGGGCCCTTACTCCTAGCCTTCCTAGTGTCCCCTAGGACTGCATCTGTCAGATTTCTTGGGAAGTCTGGAAGGGGCAATCTAAACCACAATCAAATAGTGAAATATTTTGATGTTTTCATTTCAAATAAGAATGCCCTGTAGAAGGAGGACACTGTTTTGGGAAAAGGAAAACAGAGTGAAGGCTATCAACCCTGAATACCTCATGGCAGGAGAACAAATTTTAGGAATCCTTAGTGTGTTATGTGGTGAGCTGACCTCCTTTTCCCTCTTAAGAGTGAACATGGTATTGAGCCAGCTGGTCTCCTGGAGACCTTGGGCCACCTGGGCCAGAGGCTACAAGCTTTCATAACATACAAGGGAGCTTGCCTGCTGCATTTGTGGCTGCTCAGCATTTCCTTCTTCCCAAGGCAAGGCCACTTCCAGACACATTACCATAAAAAACTTTGAGACACTGGAGGTGGAAGATTCTTAGCATCTGCAATGTTTAAGATGTTGACCCTAGGATGGAGAAGGAGAAAGGGAAAAGGGGACAACAGAACCCCACTGGAATTAAGACTCTCCTCACAAAGTCAGCTGAGACTGACAGAAAGAGCCATTCAAATCTTCACTATCAGAAAATTCATAATATTCTAAATATGAAAACTTCTGACTCACACTCCCTGTCTCCTAGAGCTTTACTACAGCCCAAGGGGAACCCTGCTGATCCATTTAATCAATAGAAAGTGCACCTCATGCCAAACTGCTGATACATGTGTAGACTAAGAGTGCAGAGGAGAAGAGATGATCTCATCTTAGTATGCAATGTCACAGCCTGCCTATTGACATCACACTATCTCTAAAGCCAGAGGAGATTAAAAGAAGACTGTACTCATATGCATTGCACAACATTTCTTTGATGTCCTTCATGGCAAATCTGACTCCTCTGTGCTCATTTTAAATCACTGGATTCTGTTGAAGAAACCCTATTTTGTGTCCCTTCAAGGTCATAAATCTATGAAAATAGCACCTCGCAAACTCCCAAGAAATGAGCAGAGATTCATTCATGGCAAGGAAGAGTGCCCCATGGACACAGTAAGAGGGGAGCTCAGGAAAATGAGTATCAATTTCTTCTTTGCCACAACAATTCTGAACAGATCAGTTCCTTTCCACAGTTTTGGGTCTCTTGTTTGTGAAATACAACCTCTACTACCACTGCTTGCCCTTCCTCTTGTTCTTCTAGGCAATGTCTGCTATGTACTATGCATTTATACAATAGACAGCAAAGCAATACTATTCAGAGTTGCTCTACCAGCAGTGAATGCATTAACTCCCTGATGTACCTTGTGTCTACCATTTGACTATTTAGCAGCACACATGCAGTGGACTCATTTAATTTTATGTGGATGTGTATTCAGATTGACTTTCTCAGAAATGTCTTGAGCTTCAATGTTTTGTTGTAATGTCAGCTCATTTTGCAGGAGAATTAATATAGTCCAGAGCAGTGTAATTTCTTTTTTTCACTAGGCCAATGCAATTCAAAGAGGGTTATAGTTTAAATCTCAGAACAGCTATATGAACCTATAGCCCCTTTTCACTTATCCATGGAGAGCACTTAAAGGAAAATATTATTCCCTGACTGCATCAAGTGAAGGTCTCATCTAGTCCTCAAGGAATGACAGGAAAGGGTTTTTAGAAAGACAAAGACCAGTTGAAGAGAACCCAAAGGGGAGAACCAAGAATGATCAGATGTCTAGAAACATGTGATTTACAGATAAAGATGAAATACATTGATATTGCTTATTCTAAAAGAGAACTGGAGAGGATAACAGTCTTCCTATACATAAAAGTCTGTTTCAAAAATGAGAGAGGTAACCTGTTTTCTCATGGTGGGTATAATGAGAAGTAATGGATTGAAATTGCTGCATGGCAGACCTAGGTAAGATACTGGGAAGAGCTCTCTCTCTCTTTCAGGGTATAAAACACTGGAATAGATTGACTAGGGAGACTGCACAGTCTCCATCACATGGGATCAAAAGTGGCATATGTATAATACTTCCTTCCTTCCTTTAGGCTGAGGGATGCAATAGATGACCTCCCTCTCAATCCTGTGATTCTCTGTGCTCCCAAATCTATCTTCATGTATAATGCAGAAATTCTGCACACTGAGCAATAGAGATAATAGCGAAACCAGCATAAAGGAAATGTTGCACTGAATGAAATTTTCACTACTTGAAGTATAGCAAGTACTTTTTGGAGGGCTTCATTTTATTGCTTATTATTAAATTTATTTCAGATATTCATTTTATTGGTTGCTACACACCAGTGCTGAATATTGGATCCAGAAAGAAGAAATGTAATGGAGAACCTTGCATATTGTTATTTTATGTTAGATGAGCAAAGCTCTGAACCTGCAGCAAACTTGGCAAAAGCAGGTGCTTTTACACAAACAGAGCCCAAATGGACTCTGTGGACTTCAGCCATTTGAGCAGCTGCCCACATCTGCCTGGAAGTCCAGGAGCATCAGCAGACACATTTCTAGTTCTTACTCCTTGTACAGCCTTGAAAACTAATCTTGAGCTTCGAGAGGTTGTCATTGATTTTTCCTTAGGATCACAATTCCTCCTGCAGACCCATGCTGGATGTGAAATGCCTTTTTGCTGGATTCTTACATCTTTTTTTCTCTTAAATAAACTGCTGAGAACATTGCCAATGTGCAACTTACAACAACAGCAGGAATAACAGTGTAATCAAGTTCAGCCCTCACAAAATAACACTGAATTGATAAAACATGAAACTAGGTATTATCTGATGCATGAATAATGCTGATAAAAACTATTATTTTTTCATGCTTAGCAGAATTAGAAATCAATATGGTTTTGCAAAGGTTTGAACATTTCAAAACTTTACAGTTTCCAAACACAATTTTTTGGAGAAAAAAACCCGTTGGATATGCGACTCAATACAAATGTCACATTGACTTCATAATCTTTCCCTCTCTGAAAAATATCATTTCTGTGCCCAGTGGCCTGGTTGCCTTGCTGAGACTATGCCTGTGTGGCAGCCCTACACACAGCTGCTGAGGTTCCCAGGCTGAGGCCACGGGCATGTCAGTGAGCAGCAGAACAAAACTTCATCCTCTATCATGAGGTAAAACCAAAGAGCTGGGAGCTGGAGTTGCAATAGGCACAGGGAAATCTACAGAAGTTACAGAACTTCAGTCAGTGGCTCCATTCAGCATCTGGTGCTCCACAGAAACAAGCTCACAGGAAAACCACCTTCAGAGATTCAGTGGGATACACCTCAGTCAGTCAGCAGTAAGTCACATCCCCTCTGCTATGAAGGGGCAAAGAGTCACACCCAAGAAGCATAACAGTCATCAGGAAGGGCTGCTTGGTTCTTACAGCACTCCCAGCTGTAAATCAGAAACAGGAATAGAAACATGGCATAACTGAAGGCAGCAATTTTCTCCTAGCTGCTTGACCAAAGTAGAAATTCAATAAATGAGCAGGAGGAAATACAGAGAGAAACATAGAACATAGAAACATAGAAATGTCTGGGTTAGAAGGGACCTCTAGAGGTCATCTAGTCCAAGCCCCCTGCTGAGAGCAGGGACACTCTCAACTAGAGCAGGTTTCTCAGAGCTCTGTCAAGCCTCACCTTGAATGTCTCCAGGGATGGGGCCTCAACCACCTCCCTGGGCAACCTGTTCCAGTGCTCCACTCTCGTAGTAAAGAACTTCCTTCTTATTTCTAATCCAAATCCACTCCTTTCTAATTTTAAACCATTACCTCTTGTCCTTTCATTCCAGGCCTTTATAAACAGGCCCTCTCCAGTCTTTTTGGAAGCTCCCTTCAGGTACTGGAAGGTGGCTATTAGGTCTCCCTGAAGCCTTCTCTTCTCCAGGATGAAGAAGGGACAAAATTCATCCCTGGTATATTCAGATATAATTCTACACACTGTAGAGGAACAGGTGCCTTCTTCTATATTAGGATTTGGCCCAAAGATAGATAATGACCAAAGCAAAATAATTATATGCTGCTTCAATTAAATGAAACATATTTGTGGATACATGTAGCTTCTTTTATCTCCTGAGAAGAGATCCATATATATAAGAAGGATTTTCAAGAAGTCAACATCAGAAGAGACTCAAGAGAAGGAAGTCTGTATTCCTCCTATACTATTAAATGCAATTTGCTACATGTATCAAAAGGCTTTGGCGTGAGTGACAATTTCCTAAGACATACGTGAAGAAAATTAAGCTTCTAGCAGTAGATAGTGTGTCATTAATTAGACAGGACCTAATGTGGCTTGAGGAACAACTGCAGCATGTAAAGTAAAGGTAATGACACTACAAGGCTCACAAAAGGGATGCACAGCAGAGCCATGTATATGCTGTCCCCAGACTTCTGAATTCTCACATTATTCTGTTTTTGAAAGGTGTCATATGGCTGCACAGCAGGCTAATGATGTAGCATGTTCAGAGGAATTAGTTTAAGGGGCCCTTTTTTCCCCCCAACCCGTTGAAAAATAGTAGAAATAGTGAATTTTTGGAACTTAATGGGATCATACTGTTCTTTCCTCACATTGTCAACTTCACTTAATTTCCTCCTTCCCATTAATGTGTCTAATGCATATGTCAGGCGGAAGCCTGACACACTAGTGGCAAACAGACTGTTGTACGAAGGCGGCAAAGTGTTAAAACAATTGAGCAAGTGAGTACTAAAGTTTGCTGCTCTGGCCATATGGTACAGTGTTTAATTTCCCGTAGTGAAAGAACGTGGCTGTCATAGAAAAAGATGATGAATAAATTTACTTGGGGCAACTTATTATAATGAAGAATGACTTCTTGGAGGAAGCAAACAGAGGAATTGAGAGTCTGATGAGAAGCATATGGGAAGCATTAAGTTATAAGCAAGGGTAGCAAGGCTGCGTGCTTTAAAAATGAAAGACATTTAATCGATGCTTGTTGCTGGTGTTGACATATGGAAGTGAGAAATGGATTTTGATTTGGAAGACAGGAAGAAGGTTAATAGCAGTGAAGGTGGTTGTGGAGTGATTGATACTTGGAATAACTAAGGCAGAAAGGGGGAGAGCACTTCGTGCAGTCAGACAACATACTTGGGAGAACAATGTAATCCAGAAAATAAAGAACATGAAATGACTGGGCAGGTCACTTGGCACTAAGGACAACTGACAAGGCCAAACTAGCAATGATCTAATAGTAGCCCATGGACAGTGGGGGAGACCGAGACAGGGAAAAGTGGCAGAGCTGGTTGTGCAAGGGGAGGTCGGCTGTTTCTCAGGATCCCTATACAGCAAATGATGGAAGGAGATGGGGTGGGAAGGAAACAGCGAGAGTTATACATGAGGAGCATCCAGAGTCGCAGCTCTGTGTGTGTGTTTTCCCAGCATCTATGCAAAGCAAATGAAGGAGAGTGAATGAGGTTGCATATCTCTTTCCTTGTAGCAACACCTACTTTATGTAGGCATTTTCTTTCTCAAAATCGAAGTGCACACTGAGCCTTGATAGTTAGCTCTTCCCTTTCTGCTGCTGTTCTCCCACAGCTCACAGATATTGTATGGGAGGAAATGACAAGTGTCCCCAAACCCCTGCAGTATGGAGTGACAGCTGGGGGCAAAGCAGCCTGACCCTGCCCTCCCCTGGTCCCTGCTCCTCAAGCAGTCCTGCTCACCACCTGAGTGCAAGGCCCACAGCAGCCTTGAACTTCCCAGTGAGCTGTCCACCCACCTCAGTACTAAGGTGTACATGGATAAAATAAGACTGAAGACTCCCTGGTCACAAATAGACTTCCTCACATGGTCAAAAACTCTCACCTCCATCCCTTCATGAATCCCAGGCTGGTAAGTTTCAGCATCAACCTTGAAGTACAGCTTTTAAACTCCATGAGGTCAGACAGGCCCCAGTATCAGAGGCCTCACAGAGAGGCCCTGTGCAAGCTGCAGCACCTGCAAGAGCTTACCAATTGGCTTCGGAATGTCTCCCCCACCAACACGCACCCTCAATTGCCCGGGGTGTGCAGAACTGCAGAAGGGCTGAGCTCAAGTGATATTTTTCTCCCTGCTGTGGATTTCTATTAAATCCAGCTTCCCAGAGGTGAAAGGTGAGCTCATGAGCTGCCATATGATTTAGCATTTAATACCAGCTTATTCTGCCTGTTTCTGTGTTACTTTCTTGAGATGACGGTCATAACTCTAACACACAGAATTCATTCTTACTCATTAAGTGCTGACATTGCACCTAGATAATAAACAATATATAATATGAACATGTAGCTAACCAACTGCACACTTTAGGTATTTTTCATTTTTCAAGTAGAGAAATGTGCTAGCCTGACCTTTATGCTATGCAAGGTTAAAGAATGTATTTTAGAATGAGGAGCTATTGACATGAAGTTAAAAGAAAATGCAACATAGGGTTTCACTTTTCAAGGCAGTGATCTGTTTTTTACTAATCAGCCTTCGATAATGCATTTAGTATGATACGATATAGAAAGATATTAATTTAACTGGAGAAATTTGACAGCTTTACAATTGTAAGAGAACTTGTGAGAACTTCTTAAAGGGAATGAAGCAATTGTCTCTCTGTGTGGAAGAAGTTCCTGGTGGGAAGTTGCTTAGTGTCAGTCCTCAGTAGCTGCTATTGAAACCAATCTCATTCTGTATCTTCTATATTTTGATGATCTTGGTAGGAAGAGCTGGTGTATGCAGAAGTGATTAAGAGATGCACAAAGCTGAAAGGCACTGTCAGTATAAAGACTATCGCTATATCAGGTGGCAAGAACTCTAAAACCAGAAAATCATAGAATCATACAATACCAGGTTGGAAGGGACCTCAAGGATCATCTCATCCAACTTTTTAAGGTTTAAATGAGATGGCCCATCACCCTGTCAAGATGAGTCTTAAAACTGTCCAGTGTAGGAGAATCCAACCGTATGAGAAAGATGATGAATTGCCTGAGTTCACTATGTTTTGGCCCCACACAGCAGAGTGAATGAAAATCTCATCTGTGCTTCCTGAATTAGAGGAAAGAAGCAAAGTTGTGCATTGGATCAGCTGGGTCTGGAGGCCCCTAGAGATTGATGGTCTTTTGTACACGTGACAATGCTACAGTCAGCCCCTTTCCCTATCTCCTTAGGCCAGACCCAGGAGAGGGTAAGATGAATACAAGGGTTAGGTGAAGGAGGATTGAATTCATGAGTTATGATTAACTGTTTCTTCAACAGAAGTGGTGTCATATGGTTGGGCTTTGAAGGCTCACTCTCCTTACAAAAACCTCTAGACTTCCAAATAAAAGACTTTTGTGGGTGCAAGGTCAACTCACATCCCCCTCCTCCCAGCCATCAACCCATTTCATCCTAGAATTTAATTAAATATTTAATAAGCATACCAGACAAAGCCAAAGCATCATGTTGAATTTTGAAATCATACTTTTACTTATTAAACCTTTAAAATAACAATTTGGTTTAAGAAGATAATACTACTTTAGTTTTCTTATAAAGGCCACATAAATTAATGATAAAAAAATTAAATAAAGAGTCAGAGACATGTAGCTACAGAGAAAATAAAAAAAAAATGCACAAAAGATGTTGTCTCATAAGTTCATTGAGGTGCTAGGAAGCTAACTCTGAACCCGTCTACCTGTTGGCCAGATAGAGATAAAACAGACGACATCAGTAATATGTCTGCTTTATCAGTGGGTACTTTTTTTTCTATTAATCACCAAGAAATTGCTGGGAGAAGGGAGAATGCTTTTCTTGCAGCAAGCACCATATAACTTGAATATCAAAGAATGTTAACAAGGGAGACTGTAACAAGAGGTGAAAAAAAGGGACTAAATCATCAACTGTTATGAATTGGCACAGCTCTCTCAAAACAAACTGTGCAGCTCTGATAAGTAAAACCAAACTGAGCTCAAAGGAGCAATGGGCTATTATTACCACAGCTAAGGATCTGGCTGAAAATCTTACAAAAGAGTAAGTGATATGCTGCACAGTCAGAAGGCAACCAACATCACCTTTGTGGAAGAGAAGCAGGGACTAGTGAGAGGAGGTTAGGGAGAAAATGAAATAACCCAGCTCCTTGAGAACTCACTCGTGTCAGCTCAGCTATGTCCATCCAGACCAGCCAAGGACTGAGTCTAGGGAAAGGGCCTTCATCTGAGGCAGCCAAGGTTTTAAGTGATAGTCTTCAACTCCCAGAAATATAGCCAGAAAAATGTGCCTATTTTTAACTTGCGTCATCCCTGAATAAAGCATAGCTGAAGTTCAGGAAATTGAACTAGTTGTGTAAATCCAAAAACCAGTTCAAGAATTCATAAGCACAAAGCAACTGCAGTTTGTTCCTGTTTACTGAAGGAGTCTAAGGAGACCTAGTTTAGCTTTCCTGTGTGTGTATGCAGCAGGTGCTCATTCTTTCACCTGCTCTGAGGAGCCGTCAGATAAGCATGTGGATTCTGCCACCAGAACAACTCCTCTACAGAAAAATGGTAAAGGGATCAGAGCATCTGTCACACAAAGAGAGCTAGGGTTATTTAGCCTGGAGAAGAGGAAGCTCAGAGGGATCTTACAAGTGTGTATAAATATCTGATGGGTGAACTAAAGAAGAAAGAGAGAGAGTGGTGCCCAGTGGCAGGACAAGGGGCACAGGCACAAACTAAAATATAGGAAATTTGATTTAAACAAAGAAAAAAAAAATCACTAGCAATGTGATGGGACAGTCCTGAGCAGCCTGCTCTGAGAAGAAGGGGTGGACTATATAATCTCCAGAAATGGCTGCCAATCTCAGCCGCTCTGCAGTGCTGTGAAGTATAACTCACTGAAATCTTGCTTAGCAACTGCTAGGTTCTCATGGTTTGGACTAGTCCGCTAAGAAAGTCTAAGAGAATCACAGAGTTCCTGTGACATTAATTAGCAAGTGCTCCTTTGTCTGAATAGATCCCAGGTCATTTTTCCACCTCTTCCAGTCCTCTTTTGCCCTGTCACTTCAGGCCTCCTGATAATTATATAACAAGAACACTTCAGGATGAAGTGATTATAGACTGGGAGCTGGAATCACACTCTGCACAAATCGTATTTTCACCTATGTATGTGCTGTAGACCTGTGACCCCAGTTGCAGTGCTGTCATACACACTCTGTAAGAACAAAACCTCAGTCCATACCTCTTAAGCCAGCCAGGCAGGCTGCTCTTTATGAACCAAGCAACATAACCCGCTTTAATGTCTACTCAAGGGATGTAATTATATAAATACAGGGAGGCTGTGTGGACGGATGCATAGCTGTGTACTTACTGTTCAAGAAGGAAAGCCAGAAAAGCACATTATGTATACACACAAGTGGTTGTCTTGTAGGTTAATAGCACTTGGAACCTACAATCTGAAGTGAATAGATAAATGTGCACAATTACTTTGTAAAACTGAAAGGGATTTGCTTTATCCATGTTGAAATTTGCCTTCAAGAATGCTGAGGCTAGAGATACCTGGTTTAATACCTGTGGGAGTAAATGGTAATAGGCCATAGATTCTACTCTTTATAGAATCATTCTCTCAGACTTGAAAAAGCCAGAGTCAGCTGAAAAAAATGTAACATATTTTCTAGTACAAAGAGCCAGATTTTATCCTTTGAAGTATGCAGTTTGCTGGGAGGTGAGTAGCCAGGAATTCCTTGCACTTTATAGAAGGCATCAAGCATAGGTTTACTTTGCATTGAACTTCTACAACTACTGAAACTCAGTAATGTCTCATACTTTTCCCAGACTTATTCTTTTCCTTACTGCTAGAGAAACTGTGGACTTCATTCTCTACCAAGCAGATCCAACACATGGTTCAAAAGAAAGGGACTCAGATCATCTGCTGTCCAGAGAGACTGTCAATAATAGTAAATAGCTAACTGGTGCCATCACAAACCAGGCAGCACTGGAATCTGAAAGCATTCAAACTCATAGGGAACATGGCTGAATGCAAAATGACCCTCATAACATTAACTCTTCAACTTGTCTAAGAAGAATGCCCACCAGCCAAGACAGAAAGGTTAAAGAGACACATGATTCCCAAGACCTTGTCCAGACTTGCATAAGTGGAACTATATGTTTAACAGCAGAAGACTGTGGGCCAGCATGAGGGAGAGCCAGCTTGGAAGAGTGGGAGGGGAGGAAACCTCGAGGAAAAAGGAATGTAACCTACTGCTCTGCAAAATCCTGGGAAATGTTAACACAGCAGTATCAATTGTAAATCACAGGAAATTATGACAGGATTGGTTAAGTACATGTAAGGTTGCATTTGAGATGCCATATGCTTTTCTGGTCACCTTATAAAAGAAGGATATTATGGAAAAGTACCAGAGGGCAATAGAGATGACTCAGATGCACAGCAGTTTTTAGAAAGGTTAGGTAAACTGAATCTGCATTCTTTACCAAAAAAAAAAAATAAAAAAAAAAAAAAAAAAAAGAAAGAAAGAAAAAAAAAAAGGAAAAAAAGAAATTAAAAGGCTTATTAAAGTACCGCGGGCAACTTCTGACTGAAAAAGAAAAGGCTGCTATAGCCTGCTTGAGCTAGAGTGCATGAATTCCATCAACAAAGAACTGACAAACTAAAAGGACTGAGAAGGCACTTCAAGGAATGAATTAGCTGGGAGAGAAATGGAGAGCTGCTAAATAAAAAGTTGAAACAATTTGAGAGCAAAGGAATTATTTAGAGAGGGGGAAAAGTATGGTCTGACAGGATAAGATAACCTTGGGCAGCTCTTTTTAAATAAGGACTAAAATATTAATCCAGCTGGGTTTCTGTAAGTGGTATACTGGAGGTAAAGCATGCTTGACTGCATAATGCATGATTGCAGGATTCAGTGGTGTGAGTAGTATTAAATGCTACACAATAATCAGTTGACCAAAAGATGTATTTCTCTCTAGATCATGAAAATTGAATCATACCATCAGCACGAAAAATGGGAGAGGGCTGGGAAATGCCACAGATTTCCTGTTTTTTGAGTTTCCTATAAATTAGATGGTCTCACAGGACTAGAAGGGATAACAGTTCTCCAAAATCCATGAATATTACAAACTGCTGGAGGAAATCCCCTGGATATCAGAGCATGTCAGGAGGTCTGAAACATTGTTTTTTGGGCCTGCCTGCTCTCATGCTGGGCTTCCAGGAACACTCCTGTGGTAGCATAGGATTTTCAGGAGTCACGTTCCACTCATCTTCCTGCGGATGGAGGCACTATGGAGTGAGTTCTCACAGGACATGTCAGGAGGAAAATTCTTCCCAGCTTCATGCAAGCTGATGTTTTAAGGAATGTTTTCTCCTCTTCTTTTGTTTCCTTGCCTAATTACATCTCACCAGTACCATATGTGAAAGCCTGTATGGGGTTACAGCCACAGATAATGTCAAAACTGAGATTCTACCAGCAAGATACCCACCATACCCTCGTTCATGAAGGGCCAGCTCCTAGGTAGATCTGGGAGGAATGCTCAGTGCAGCCATGGGTTGGGGATGGTGCCTGAGTCAGACATGTTTATGTCTGCTCATTTCATTCTTACTGGCCTCTCTAGATGTGGGCAGGCAGGGCAGGTCCTTTGAGCAGCTTCTGCCATGCAGTGAGGGGCTTTCTGCTGGCCCCTGGATATATCAGTGCTGGCTGAGGGGAGAGCGAAGCTAGCAGACGCTACTTCACTTTAAGCCCAGCCACTAGCTTAGCAAGGACCAGCACCATGCCTCATCCTTCGCAGCAGGCAAGGGAGCGCTCTCCCCTTGTCTCTCAATTCACAGCAAGTCTCATGCAGCTCTCAGCCACACCAAAAGCAGCTCCTGATGCCAGAAAAAATGGCCACCCCTCTCTGAGACCCTCTTCTTCTGATGACAGGTGTTAGAGAGGTTCCATTGTGCCTATCTAAAGTGTCAGAAGAGAGTCTGAGCTACAGATAGGCTTTTGTAATGCAAGGCCCATACAGGGAAGGACTCTACTAAATTCATGACACAGCAAAGGTTTTATGGCACTGGAACCAAAGGGAGCAAAACATGCTGTCTAACAGCAGTGTTAGAGTGGGTGATAATCAATTTGGGAACTGCTGAACTTCTCCTATCACTCCCCTAGGTCTTATATACCTGGACACGTGCAAATACACTGTTTTTCCAACCTCTGATAATGATGGTATGAAATCCTGTGAAACTAGGAAAGGCCAGAGATGGTGGAAACATCTACAAAAAGGGCAAAGTAAGGAGGAATAGTTATTTACATCATTATGGATAAAGAGACTCAAGAGAGCAGTCTCAGCGGCTTGAGATGTAACACTGAAATAAGTAGGAGCCAACGAGTGGCTGGAGCTGCTTGGGCAGTGTTCAATTTTATGCAGATCTTGGAAATTGTTACCACTTTAGGAAAAACATAACTAAATAAAATGGCTGGGAGGCAAACAGATTTGAGTTTAAACAACATGAATTTAAAATTCGAATAACGATCTTGCTAGATTAATCAATCCAAATGTTGGGGTTGTTGTTTGGGGATTTTTTTTTTCTTCTCTGCAGCTGTATCTTGCTAACTACCACATTTCTATTTCAAGGCTGTTAATGCTGGAGCAGCTGCAATGCTCTCTGGGAATTTTTAAAAATCATTATGAAATTAAAGGCAGAGACATAAAACCAGATCCTTCACAGCTACTCTGGCTGATGGCATTATAACAGTAAAAGTCATTTTCAGTACATGTTATTCTCAGCAAAAGCTGCTTTGTAGTCAGTGTAAGTCATAACACTGTATGTGTCTTAATGCGTTTTTCTCTTTGCCACCTAAAGATAATTATCAAATATTAAGAAATTGAGCTTCATGGTTTCCCTGCAAGCCTTTATTACTTATCTCTTTCTTTTTTCCTCTTTTTTTTTCTCTTACTTTTTCTCTTCTTTCCCACCTTTTTAAAATACAGACATGGAGTAACTGTCTCACCAAACTGTAAGTTACAGCAGGTTTTGCTTATTTTTAGAGGTCTGAGTTTCTAAACTCTGTGCATCTACTTGCATAGAAGCAAGAGAAGTGATTGCAAGCACAGGTTAGGTATTTGCGTATAAGATGATGAAACTGGATAGATGTGCTCAGCAACTTGTTTGTAGAAGCTGAGAGTGTGATTCTGAGACCATAATATTTCTGTCAAATACAGTTTTGGAAAAAATAAAATTAAAACAAACAAACAAACAAAAAACCACCCAGATGTTGAGTGACCTGCCCATATGTACCTATGAAACATACGTAAGGCGAGGAAGGGAGCATACGCCACTGCCTTGTGTCTTCTGTGTCAGGAAAAAGAAATCATCTTTTTATAGAAGTCCTATTCACCTGCAGAGCTGTAGGATCAATTGCTTTCAACAGTTATTTAAGACGAAGAGATAGGAATCCAAACTTTCACATCACATCAGTGTTGTTCAGAGATAAGAAAAGAAAGAACAAGTAAATCCTTTCTCCACTGCAAAAGCACTGCCTCCAAACCACCTTCCTCTGAGTGTCTCAAAAGCCTCAACAAGCTCCAAATCATTTGTAAAACCTGAAGATCTTCTTTCCTTAATGTTTACCAGACATTTATACACATGGAAATAGAGCCACCACTGCTGGGAGGCACAGTATGCCTAAAACTCAGAACGCATTACCCATTTAGGGCTGAATTTGTAAAACCACCTTCTACTTCAGTGAATGCAAACCAAGCACAGCTGTCCCTTAGTTATTAAGCCTGGACACCTGAAAATGCAGGCTTGTTGCCTGCAGAAAAGAAGCCCTGAAACAACAACACATTACAGGAAGAATGCAAGACAAGTCAGAATTACTTCACCAACCCAGAGAAACTGGGCCTGTCAGTTAAAAAGATGCTGTGAGCCTGGGGAGGACTCTACAGATCAGAAACAAGCTAAAAAGTAGCAATCAGACCTTTAACCCTCCCTTCAGAGACCTTCCCTTACATTTCTCTCTAAATCTAGAAAAGACCACAATCACAGGAGCAATCCACACAGATCAGGTACCTGCAGAGGTTTCACAGAGCTCCTCTGACATCCATTGGAGTTGCTGTTAGGTTGTGTGAGCCACATCCCGCTGTTTCAGATCTTGGTAAATGGAGAACATGAGGCCTTAACCAGGGCAAACAATTATGGGATTCTTGGCGAACAGCAGAGTGATCCTGATTGAAGGCCTGCCTTTATCTTACTGTAAAGTATACCTGGCAGGACCAGGATGGATATCTTTCCTTCTCAGTCTGCTGGGGGTAACAAAGAGGAAGAGGTTACAAAAGGAAGGCTCTTTGCTCAGTGACGGACTCTTGCAGGAGACAGGAAGATGACTCCTGTGCTCACAAGGTATCATAGAAGTGAAAGGGAAGGCAATCAGTGATACAATTTAGTTGAATGGAAGATGTTAGTGTCTCCCTCCCCATCAGGTTGAACCTGGTGTATCTGCCCAAGGCAGGGGAGAGAGATGTAGAAAACCATCTCCAGGCTTTGTACTTTTCTGGCAGGATTTAGACAGATGTTTGTTCTCCCAAGCAAAGCTGACAAGCTGTTCTTTGGCCTGAACCTGTAAAAGGCTGAGTCACTTCTAGGGCTCAGTACCCCTCCTCACGAGTGCACTGCCCTGGCCAGTTTCATTTTTTATTATCTTTTGTGTTTCTTTTCTTTCTTTGGCAGAACGAGTTTCAGTTATTTCCCCTTGAATGGTTTCCAGCTTTTTGTCTTCTAAGACTGGTGACAAAGGAGAGAGTGTGCTGACAAAAACCAGCCCTATCAAAGCATGATAAAGTTCTTGCTGTCTGCCTTTATCACAGATCTAAGTAGTGTCAGGCACCCAAGATTTAAACAAGTGGCAAAGCTAAAAATAGATGGAACAAATGCACTTGTTGTTTTGACTTTTAAGAATTATTTATTACAGATGAAATCTGCTTTGTATTTAATATACGCAGTGGAAAGGGAGGGGGTGCTTCTAGGAGACTTGGATGCATTTAGCTCTTGCCCTGCAAGTGCAACACAGCTGAAAGATGAACCCTGGGTCTGTGAAGGCACTTTTATCTGCAACTCATCTCTGACGCAAAAAGGCCCCTGTTCTTGTGGCTGAACCCAAGTGGGTCAATTCCTCCATCTGCGCAGATTTTCATTGATTTCAGTGCCTGGGCAGATCTTGCTACAGGATTCAAATCCTCATGGATGTCTATAAGTCCAGACAAAAGCATCATCCAGGGACCCTCATCTATCACAGAATCAATCACAGAATCATAGAATCATAGAATGGTAGGTGTAGGAAGGGACCTCCGGAGATTATTGAGTCCAACCCCCCATGCCAGAACAGAACTACCTAGGGCAGGCCACACAGGAGCAGATCCAGGCAGGTTTTGAAAGTCTCTAGAGGAGACTCCACAGCCTCTCTGGGCAGCCTGTTCCAGTGCTCTGTTACCCTCACAGTAAAGAAGTTTTTCCTCATGTTGAGGTGGAACTTCCTGTGTTCCAGTTTGTCATCAATACCCCTCATCCTATCATAGGGCACCACTGAAAGTAGACTGGACCCTTGTACTTGACACCTACCCTTCAGATATTTGTAAACATTAATAAAACTGATTCTCAGTCTTCTCTTCTCCAGACTGTCTTTGGAGTAAGGGCTCATTCCTTTATCCAGGAGTGGTCAGAAGGACAAGGAGCCACCCTGCTCTCCAGTCCATACCACACAAGTGTTAAATACTCTGCAGAGAGAAGGAACCACCCACAGACTGACTGGACTGGTACCTAGTGATCCTCCAGAGCCTTGGAGAGCTGGGCCGCATCTCACACCCACACTGTATGACTCTGTTCTGCACTAAACCCAAGATTTCTTTAAGGACTGCCCATGCCAAGGATAAAACCAGCAGGTCATTCAAAACTGGTTTCAGCTTTCTGGTTCACACTCTTTATGCCTTCCAGTCCTTCCATTTCCTATCACGTCCATATTTGTCTCCCTCCCTGGACACTATTCCTGTTCTTGAATGTCCATCTCCTGCATTTGTCCCTCTGACAATCTCCTTCAGACACTGATTTGTACACAGCGTACAGTAAAAACAAGGCCTGCAGCACTCACCAACTGCTGTCTTTAAGCTTGTAGTGGCAGGTTTGTGGGGAGGCAGACATGCTCTCAGTGCTCAACAGACACTGAAGAAATAAACTAAAGAAACACTGAGTGCTTCCTGCCCCGCCAGGTCTCAGGCCTGAATAACACCATCACTGATGGAATTATATCATGGTTTCTACCTTATGGTATGCCCACTTACACAGTGTGGTTCCTTACTTCTTATTATTGTTGGAGGCCAAAAGTAGAGATGGTCTAAAAAATGATTGGATGCTTTCATGTCAAATACACCCACAGTGGTTTTCCAACACAATGAAATGTATGCTTACAAGGTCCCTAACCTATTAACTGCAGAAAAGGTATAAAGCAGGGAAGGAGTGCTTTGCACTCTCTACTTTTCCTACACTTCTTCCCTGAACATCTGCTAGTGGACAGTGTAATAAACTGAAAACTCCTGTGATTCCCTTACTCACTCCTGACTCCAGTGCATATCCCTAAGTGCTGTCTGGGCTCTGCTGCCCAGTGACCTCATCCTTTGCTTGTTACTGGAGGACTACTTTTTCTTCGGTTAATCATTCTCCATATTAATATCAAATGGCCTTTGGCTTTCCCAAATGGATTATTGTTTCTGCCAAAATAGTCCCTCCCCTGTCCCTCAGATAAAGACTTGTGAAACAGAAGATCAAGGGTCTTAAAGGATGAGACTTATATTTTGAGTTTCTACAAAGCTGGATGAGAAAATTGTGAGTGTTTTTTGTTGTTGTTCACTTAAAGCAGCTTCAAAAATGGAGCTGGATTTTCTTGAAGAATAAGGAATATTGTGATAGAGATTTTTAACCTTTTTTGATTTTCAAGGTGGAGGGAAGTTATCTTATATAAAAAGAAATTAAAATCGTATTTTACAAAGAACCTGCCAGTATAGGCTAGCTAAAATGTGAGCTCTTTGTAATTACAAAGTTCTTTTTACTCAGAAGGTCTCAAAACAGTTCAGTGATCCAGAATCACTTGGTATATAGAAGACAGGCAGCAGTTGTTATAGTGAGTCACTGTCAGATAAACTCAGGTCAAATTAGGCTTTCAGTCATCTTGATTACTTGAATGAGTCAGGCAGCAGTGCCATTGGATCTGCTCAGGTAAGAGCTGCTCAGAACTAGTCTGAGGCAGTGACAGAATGAGTCAGGACTCCTAACTCCTACTCTATTACTCTAACACTTTGCTTCCTCCAGTAAAGTTGCAGACATTTCTTCTGCTACCATGGCATCTCATATGAGCTGGGGGAATAGAGTTGCCGAAGAGGATTTTCTTTTCCTCTGGCAAGTTTTATAGAAAGTGTAATAAATAAAGTTTGAAAGTTTTTTAATATTCTCCCCTACAGCTGTGTGAGTGGCACAGAGCAAGCTGTTATCTGCTGGATTTGCAAGAACATGAGCTAATTTCTGAGCTCCTAAAATACCATCTGATTCCTCGCCCTGATGAAGAGACAACTGTCTCCAGCAAAATTTCAGCTGAATTATTTTGGCAATTTTCAGAAAAAAAACCCAGTCCCAACATATTTGGGGTGGGAAACAATGAGGCTTTGCCTTCCAAAGAACAATGCTTCAACAAAACTATTTTCCTAATGAGGGAGTCAGCATTTATGCTGGGGACTGCCCAGCTGGAAAGCAGATTGACAAAAAAAGACCTTGGGGTCATGGTGGGCACCAGGTTGCCCATGAACCAGCAATGTGCCCTTGTAGCAAAGGTGGCTAATGGTATCTTGGACTGCATTAAGTGAGGTACTGCCAGCAGGTCAAGAGAGGTGATCCTTCCCCTCTACTCAGCACTGGCGCAGTCACACGTGGAGTAGTGTGTCCAGTTCTGGGCTGCCCGGTCCAAAAGAGACATGAACATACTGAAGAGTCCAATGAATAGCCACAAAGCTGATGAAGGGACTGGAGCATCTCTCCTATGAGGGAACACTGAAAGAGCTGGGACTGTTCAGCCTGGAGAAGAGAAGGCTCAAGTGGGATATTATCAAATGTACATATGTAGCTGAAGGGAGGATGCGAAGCTGTTGGAGACAGTCTCTTTTCAGTGGTACCCAATGACAGGACCAGAAGTGAAGGGCATAAACTGAAACACAAGAGGTTCCCTCTGAACACCAGAAAGCATTTTTTTACTGTGAGGGTGACTGAGCACTGGCACAAGTTGCCCAGGAAGTTTGTGGAGTCTCCATCCTTGGAGATATTCAGAAGCTACCTGGACACATCTTAGTCCTGGGCAACTGAGTCTAGGTAGCCCTGCTTGAGCAGAGTGGGTTTAGACCATATTACCCCCAGAGGTCCCTTTCAACCTAAACAATTCTGTGATTCTCTGATTTTCTGAACTCACTGACAGGGACAGCTGTGATAACAGAGGGTTTAGGGTTGAGGCTGCTTTCAGTTACCTCAGATGACAGGCCAGGAGCAGGTTGGGAGCTTTAGACACAGTCTTCCCTTTCTGGCCATATAACCAATATCTTGCAGTGCCAAATTTGGAGATGAAAGGGCTTTTTCTATGCTATGTAAGGATATGTTGATTTACACAAGGACCAGATAAAACATCTATAAAATTCCAGTAGATCGGGACAGATTTTCCTGATTGTCCTCCCTTCAATGTATGTGCTATAAATCTATGATTCTCCCATGTGGAGGAATGTTTTAAGACAAATTGTCTCTGGTTTGTGTATGGAGCACAAAGCCAGCAGAGCTCAGTGATTCCAAGCCTATTTCTAGTGGTAACCTTCTATACAACACAGTTCCAGACTTTACTTTCTGGGGTATATCACTCACCTACCCCACAGCATCAGCATTATCCGCTGTGCTTATTGAAGCTTGAATCTGATCTCTGGGAAACTGATGGGACATCTGCCACCAGTTTTGATAGAATTACAAATAGATCCAAGTTTATTACTATCCTATGTCCTTCTAGTTCACAGCTGCACTGTTTTCTGTTCCCTATGCATAGATAAAAACATACAGGAATGTTTGTATGTGCACTAAGTTGTTTCCACAGCATAAAAACCTTTGCCCACTAGATCTTTTAAGTAACAAACTCAGATGTGAACTCATGAAACTAGTTATGGTCCCTCCGAGTTGGTCTCAATAACCAAGCTGCTGTGTTTGAAAAGTGCTAAGTTCACCAAAGTAGCAGCAATACAGAATGTATTTGTCTCAAGTCTTCACAGGAATTTATTTTGATTTATGAGACTGCTTTCCTTAGAGCTTTGTACAGAATTGTCTAGTCACCAATTGAGTTTTAAGCTCTGTAACTAGATGTACACATCCATAGGTTTCTCTATGCTCCAGTAGTCAGTGGAAGTTGTTGGCACGGAATAGACAGCAGAATTTTGGCTTCTGGCCAGTGCACAACTGTGAATGGCTCAAACCACTGCACAAACAAACAAGACCCAATCCCATCCAAGAACACCTCAAAAAGTGCATTGTCATGCAAATATCCCAACATGGCTCTAATACAAAGCAAACAGATGAGGAGAACCCAGCTGTGAAATATAGTTGTGGTCTTGATTGAATGTCTCTTTCCCCCTCCACAACTGTTAAGCACAGCAACAGTAACATTAAGGCTAACATAAGCAATTTGAGTAAAGAAGGAAGCAGACATGAGACTTTGAGGTTTAAAGCATGACTAAAGATCCCATCAGTAAGTTTTGAGGAAAGCCTGTCCACTGTGTTGAAGGGCCCAAAGTGTTGGGAGCATTTAGATCAAATGTTCACAAACATCTGAATTCTCGTGTGGACTTCCAAGTGTTTTGCACAATCAGAATCTCAGCCAGAGTGGAATGAAGCATCTTCATTATAAGCATTTTGGTCAAGTAGAAGGGTGGGTGGTGGCCAAGACACTGTTTAGCAGGGCTGCTCTTGCCCACACCACATCCCTTGTATGCACAGAAGACCAGTGGAGGAGGAGCTGAATAGGAGAACAGAGGTTTGCTTGTGCGTGTTTTGTGATGGAGAGTAGGATACAGGGGTGGGAGATTTCTCTCTTCCTCCTCTAAAAGACTGCCAAGGAATGAAGCACAGCCAGTTCAGTGGAAGCTAGGTTGTCTAATTCCCTTATTCTATAACAAAATAACCCAAAGAGCTTTTTGCAAACAATTGCAAAAATATAAAGCAACACTCTTTTGTTTGTCATATACACTGAAGCATGTTCTTCTGGTAGACACACACCATAGTTACCATCATTTGGTGTAACTGAGGTACAGAGATAAGCTAATACTTTTCTAAGTAGGTGCACAGCTACTCTAAATTAAATGGGGACTTTAAATTCTTGTTTAGATGTGAATATAAGGTCATAATTTTTAAATACTGAAGGGTTTTTCCTGTGACTTCAGTGAAAGAACTTGTGGTGTTCAGCAGCCTGGAAATTTAGGCCCTCTTCAGGTGTTACTACTCTGGCACTTCCAAAGGACTTAAGCACCTAACCATTTTTGAGGAACTTGGATTGGGATCTTTATTTCAGGTACCAGTTTGACCATGTATCTTACAGACAATCTGAAAAGAACACTTGGCTAGCAACTCATTTATCTTCTGGATAGTGATAAAATTTAAAATCAACAAAACTACAGATTTGTTTTGAATCAGTACTTCTTTCTGTGGCCTACAGTAAAGTGACTAGAATTTGCATCTCACATCAGGGCTGTGTATAGGCCCGTATTCAGTCTGAGTATATATGGAGGTGTAGCTTCTGCCCTTGCGTGTGCTGACTGCAAAACTGTATGGGCAAATGAGCAGTGTGGCCTTGCACAGTTCTTTGTGCTGCACTGTCACCTAACTTACAGGCACACTTGGGTCTGTCTGAATGAATTAGGCATCTAACTGCACCACGTGTCACGAACCTTTCAATCTCACCCTATCAGATCTATGTGAGGGCCCAGGAGAGGAAAAGGCTCTGGGAAGGTTGTGCAGTCCTGTGAATGACTGTGAATTGACTCTCCAGAGACCTTGGTTCTTTCCTTAGAAATGTTATTTGTGTGCTACTTGCTCTTTGGAGTGTCACTGCACTCCTCTGCACTTCTATGTCTCCTCCCAGTCCTGCTTTTTCTCACTGCAAATTCTTTAGGACAAAAGATTTATCCTTTTTTTTATCCTTCAGTCTCATGAAGGGGTGACGAAATAAAAAAAAATAATAACAACTGAGAAAAATGAAAGAATATAAATTAATTTTTAGTTCACGGATGTTATAATTTTGTCCACAAGGATGAGATTGTAGCACTATATTCTTGCCATTGGCTCTTTAAAATATGCCAGTAAAAATGTAAGTCAGGTCTTTGGCTGAATTGCTGTATAGATTATTAAGAAAAAAGACCCAAACCCTCAAACAAATCTCACATTGCAGACGCCCATGCCTCTCAAAGTTGATCTGTCTGCCATGTTTTAGCCTCCCACTGGGATAAAATAAAGTGTCTGCTTGTCAAAGACAGCTTTGACTTCTTGAGGAACCTACACATGAAAAACAAACCCTAGAGTTTTGATGGTTGGCTTTCCATTTTTCATCGAAAAACCTCCTAAAACTCCCGGAGCAGCATTACCCCTTAGTTCCGTGCTCCGTGGCTGCCTGTGTACGTTTAGAGGCACATAAACCGTCAAAGAGAGCTGTGGGGTCTTTCTGCGGCTGGGATGGAGCTCAGGAGGGTTCAGTTGGCCAGGCCAGGGCAGGAGGGATGAGCTCAGTCCTGGGCCGCCACACCTCTCCTCCAGATGTCAGCACAGGACTGCGCAGCTCTGCCTGGGACACAGCTCCCTGTTACCCTCAGCTATGGTGCTGTGTGAAGGGCAGGCAGCTCTGCTTCCCTCCTTGCTAGATTTGTTTTTCTAATTTTTTTTTTTACTTGAAGGTTTACCAGCTGCTTTATTACTAGGCTGAGCTTTCCTTGCAGTCTCTCCCTCTGTCCTCCTCCTTCCCCTTTTTTGTTCCTCGAGACAATCACTGTCTCTGGTCCCAGCTGCCACTGCTGATTTTTCATTACAGTTTAATTTAAAACTGGGATTGGAATGGAAATGTCTTTTTGCCATTTGGGGTTTGCAAGGCCTGTGGTTTTATTGCCAAAGGCACAAATGTTAGCTACTACTGTTTTTCCAGAGTGCAAGTGTAAGGGGCCTGCCAAAGGGGGGCAAAAGTGTTGGGAGGCTTGTGGGGAACAGTAGGGGGGAAAATAAATCCACCTCACAGAAAGAAAATAACCCCATTCTTTGCTTATGCATTTATGCTGGTATTTGTGCTGATGTGTTAGTAGGAGGTGGGGTTGTGACATGTTTCTAGGCATGGGGTCTGGCCAGTGGACTTATGAAGCAGATATAAAACCAGACCCAAGCTCTATTCACTTCTTCAGGGTGGAAAAAAACGTAAAACAGACTAACTGCTTTTCACTTAAAGCTCCCTGGCTCTCTTGCTTTATATAGCAAGCTGAGTGTTACATAGCACCCTGCTCAGTAATAGCACTTTGAGGGAAAACAAAACAGAGTGAAGATGTGTGAGAAGGAGACCTGCTAGTCAGAGTCTTCAGTTCTCTTTTCTATGTCTACACCAAAGAGCAGATGCTACAGACATCACTACAAGCTCTCCCAGGAGGTCAACAGCAAGCCCTCCTAAATCAATGCCCCCTCACATGTCCCCAGCTGTCAGAGCCTCTGATGCTGCTTCTGGTTTGCTTTACTCAGTCTCCTCCATTCCACTATAAGGAAATTATCAGAGAAAGAAGTAGCAGTGTTTCCAAGTTCAAAATTAACTTAAACTGGATGGAAATGTAATCCTTTCTCTCTCGAGATAAATGGAGGAGGATGTTGTGGACAGTAGCAGTCTTCAATTTAAAATATGTAGCATCAGCACAGGAAGCTACTGTTTCCAGCACAGAAGATTACAGATGGGAGTGCCTAATCTCTCATCTGCTATGCTAAAAAACAATTATTGTCTCTCCTCTAAGGAAAGCCTTATCTTTTCCTGGCTACATCATTTCAGATGTCAGATGGAATTTCTGCATTATCTTGGTGGATCATACTGACTCTTCACAAGTCCTACCTCCTCCCTTGGGCTGCTATGCATCTGGAGCTTGTCTAGTATTGACATGGCACTTTGCTGTCAGTCCACCAGCATGCGAGCACATGCTGCTCTGCAGAGAGATGCTCAGAGGCTGTTCTCCAGCATTTTTCATATCCATCTCCACTGCCAAGCAGGTTCTCAGCTACATACAAGCATTGACAATACATTCAGTATGACAGCACAGGTTCTGGCCACGTGCAGTTTAGTCTGCTTTCCTCTCTTCTCTCCAGCCCTCTAAAGGCTCTATAGAGCTCTCTGAAATACTTATTCTTCTCCCAAACCCCATGACAGCCATTTCTGCACCCTCCTGCAGTGCTGAGTGCCCCTGCAGCTCTACTTTCCCCTTGCACTTGGCTGTATTGTATACAGTTCTAAAGATGAGGTTATACTGAAAGAGCAGAGGATGATATATCCATCAGCTTGCTGAGACAATGCACCATGCTTGCTGTGATGTTAGATGTGCTGAGGGGATACTCTGGGGTGGAACTGTAAGCAACTGGTAGGGGAGTATGAAAACACTGAATTTGACAATAGAGGGAACCAATTAAGACTTTTGAGCAAGGAAGAAGCATGATCAGGAACAGCAGGAAAAGATTTTAGCTCTGAAGTTCAGACAAAAAAAAAGCTGATCCATAAAGGTAAATGAAGATGCAATAATAAATGCTGAAAAACGCTGTGCCCAGTTCCTGATCCACTCTCAAAGATTTTGCAGCCAGGTTCAGAAGGAATGGATAGTTATCAGAATCACTGCAAATGAAGAGGTAACAGGATTTTGCAGGAGCACAAATGTGGTAAAGGCTGAACAGGGAAATGCTGAAGACTGTCATCTTCTTCCACTTACTCTGTGGAAGAAGATGACACTGTGGTGACACTTACTCTGTGTTTGTCTGTCCATTGGTTGTGATCATCCAGGAAACATTTTTTGGTACAGTGATCTTCCTGTATCATTGTCAGCCTGCAAATTTCATTTTCCACATCTGTTGTCTTTGCTGTCTCTCTGTTTCCAAGCTGGATCTGTGTGCCAAGGGAGTGTGACAGAAGGCTGACAATGGGGGTTATTTCAACTTGGAGATGCCCTGTTCACATACAGACAGACTTGGACAAAGATCTGACTACTGTCCACGGGAAAACTCAAACAAAACAAGCCTCAAACAAATAAACAAACAAAAAACCAAACCGAAGAACAACTTCCCTGTCTGTACAAACAAACCTTGCAGAGGTTACTGGTGAATTAAGGAATAGATCAGTTAAAAGAGACTTCGATTAATTGCAATGGTTGGCTAAAGTTAAGCTGGCCAAGGGTTTTATTAGAGAAGAGAAACTCTCTTATCTGCCATTTTAAAGCAGGATAGAAATATTCAGACAGATTCCATGTTCCTGAGGAGCCACCACATCTATGAAGGAGGGAAAGTGTCTTAGGCACATTAGAAGAAATCATCTGTTCCCATGAAAAATGTTTGGGTGAATAACAACGCCTATCCCAAACTGGGCAACCCAAAAAAGCATGTCTACCAGGAGAAGGTTTTCCAAGATTCATCTAGAGACACTAGCTCATGGTTCAAGTTTGCTTCACTCTGTGGTGGCTCATTGTCCTGTCACTGCTGGCAGTACCAGGAACTCCTGCCCACACACACCCGTAGTAGGCTACATTCAGTTGCTCATGCAGTATTTGCATTTTGCAGTGTTGTTGGACGCATGCTGTAAGACTGCACCTACCATACGTGGCTTTAGGCCTGCTCCCTGCCTGGGTTTGCTCCTCAGTGTTTCACCTCATGGTCTTTCCAGACAGCTACAGCACTGAGTACTCTGTGCCACTTCAGTGACCTGGTCCTCTGCCTGCCACAGGGGAAACCTGCTTCTCTTACAGTCTCAGGAAAGTTCAAAAGATGAGAATAGACTGCTAATTCTGGCATATTAATGCAGTTAATTCTGAGATTCAGCTTTTCTCCCACCACAAACACACTGCTGTCCCTTTGGCTCCCTTCTGAGCTATGTTTCCCATGCTCATAGAAGTCACATAGCTTTGACAGAAGGCATGACAAAAATGCCCTTTGGTGGACCCCTTACAGGACAGCAAGATATGGAAAACCTATGCCTGTCTCTTCCTCCTGCATAACCCGCTGACACAATTTCATGCTGGCCTTCCTGGCTGTCCTTGTGATTTTTATGGAGGACTGCCTCAGAGGGTTCTCCAGATTTGCCAATTATCACAGCACCTCTTACCTCCCAGAACCTCTCTTTCTCTCTTTCCATTTGTTTCCCACCTGATAGAGCTGTAGGCTGCTCATAATTGCCCAGATCTTTATTACTGATTTCTGGGAAAGCTATACAGGAACAGATAAATCTCTAAGGCCAGCTCAGACTGTAATATTGTGTGACTTGTGTGACTCAACAAAATAATATCTCCCACATAAACACCTACAGTTTGCCCTCACACTTTCCTGCATTCTTCATATTTCTCATTGAGTTTTTCTTCAGTAGTAACATTTTGCATTTCTTAAGCACTTTCCACTGGAAGATCATGTAGAAGGCTACAGTAGGAAATTAATGAAGCTACCCAGAATCTCAACATCAGAAGAAACTGAGAATATGATTATGTGGCAAGTTATCTCTCGATACTTCTGAAATTTCTAACCTCTGTAGAAGATAAAGGTCTCTCCCAAATATTAAAGCAGGTTCTGTGAGTGGTCTCAAAGGAGCAGCAATTCTCTGTCTTCCTCTTAGGGGTAATCTCTGGCTTCTACACTGATGAGCTACCCTAGGAGGGGTGTGAGGAAGGTCTGAAGAGCCTTCCTAATTGCACTTGAGGCTGTGTTAAAAACACAGAAATGGCGAAGGAAGAGACAATCTTCTGAATGCCAGCATGGAAACTGCATGGATACCACGAGCCAGAGATGCTGCTTCAGCCTGCAGTGCTTCTGTCACCAGTTTCCCTTGGGAGACAGTCTTTGTCAGGAGTTCTAGCTCAAAATTGCCCTCCTACTACTTCTACCAGCCTAGGTCCTTAAATTCACACAAGGAAAATCCTCCCACACATCTACACTCCAGGCAATTGTTGAAAGAAACATGTTGCCTTTAGTTTTCAGAACTAGCCTACTGATCCTTCTGCTATGCGATGGTAAACAGAATTCCAGTGGCTTGACCTTTCTTGCAGAATTGATGTCAGCACATGAAAACAATAACATTTCTTATCCCTGCTGTTCAGAACACTAAATGAGCAGGGAAAATCCAAACTAAACCATCCTTCTCGGGTCCAATACAATGGATTTCCATCCCAGTAAGGATTAAACACTAGTGCTATGGCAACACTGGAACATCTGTTGAAGGCATCACCAATTTCATCAAATTAATTTGAGCTATGTGTACACTGTACAAGAAGGGAGGCACGTGGTCTAGCTGCAACATTTAAATACAACATCAACTAGGAAGACTGTAAAAGCTTACACAAAATGCATTAAAAAGTAAATATTTTCTGAACTATTTCAGAACTCATCTTGCTGAGAAGCTGATTAAAGCTTTAAGTGTCATACTGCTCAGGAATACTAGAGGCTGTCATTGGTGTTTTTTTACAGAGTGGGAATCCTATCCAAGTTTGTTAGCCTGTATTTATAGACTCAGCTATGGAAGAAAATGCAGCCCGAATGTTAACTTTCCAGTTTAACAAGAAAATGGTTTGGTTTCGTTTGTTTTTTTATCTCATTTTCTGCTAGAGAAATTTCTTTCAGAAATCTCATGGAATATCTTATAAAGCCCAGGTTAGCTGACACATATGGGATGCATTAACTCCTCATTTCTGCTGGTACTTAGCAAATTTTTGTCTGGTGACTACACATGAACTCTTTGTGGTTTTATTTTGCTTCACACTACAGAGAACTCTGTTGACTTGATTTGGTTTTGGAAAGCACTAAGCATAGAATACAGCCCCAGCATATCCAAGAGAATCAGTTAGTTACATTAAATCATGTGGAACCACATTCAGATTCTTTGGCAGAGAGAAGAGTCTGATCTTCTTTCCCATTCTTGGGATTTCAGAGTGTTGGCCATTCTTGCACTGAAAGCTTTACCCCAGACAATGAAGAGGCACACCTCAGGATTGTGCATTTGGACACAAATTGTATTCCATCCTCCAGGAAGTAAGGGGTGAAAATGAATCACCCAATTCTAATGTGGTCTCTGAACTAGACATATGTGCATGTATGTGCATGTATACGTTTATGTGCATGCACATGTGTATATAGGGAGCTTCACTGCCTGTTTATGAAGGAGGTATGGTGTTACACACCTAATCTGGTGCCTTTGGCATATGTCCTTTGGAAAGGGCAGCTCATCCACACCAGCCAAGTATCTCACTATCATCCTGATGGAAAATGGGAAGATACTACAAACAACTACACAGACTTTTCCCCTTGGCATTTGAAACCCAGAAGTTCTGGAGATCTAAATAACTCCTGGACTCTTTATGTTGTGAGAGAAAGGAAGCAAAAATACCCACCTTAACAGACAGTAGTATTTCTGGGTTTCAGCCCTTTATTTTAAAAGCCAGAAGGCAAGCCCTGTTGAGGTCATCTACAGAAATGGTTGTCTAAGTCATAAAGCAATACGGTCGGTCACCAGCAGACAGCTGCTTGTGTAATACTCTGCCCCCAACACCCAATTCTTCTGCCCCTGGCATCCTCCAGCATGTCCTGATGCAAGGGAAAGACATTACTCCAGCATGGCCCAGCTTTGTGACAGCAGGGCTGTTTCAAAAGGGGCTGAGCTGCGTTGGCAGGGAAAAGCTGTACTGCATTTGGCAACACCGTTTATTCAAGCTGGTGTGATTAGCACTTTTTTTCTTAACCTGCCTTTTCCTCAAAAGTATAAATTATTAGAGATGGGAGGGATTTTTTGGTCTTTGCTTTCTGTTTGGATGATAAGATGGCTTAGTGGACTGAATATGCTTAACAGACAAAGATGTGCACTTTGAATTCATGTTTATGGCTCAGCTGAAACCATTAGAAAAACGGTTTGTGTATTTAACCTTCCCCTGGGGAATGGACTACAGGAAAGGAAAGGCAAAACTTGCCAGATATTGAAGGTCTTTCCTTATAAACTCTGGGCTATTTTTAGTTTTCCAAAGTAAAAAGTCAGCGAGATGAAGAATTAAGTGATCCATTTCCAGCGGAAAAAATGTCTGAATCTTCATTAATAATTCCTCATAGATGGCTGTGTGCCTTTATCTGACAGACTGACAAGCCATGCTAAACAACAGTTACTGCACAAATGGAAAAGATATAATCTCACTACCCAGCCTCGTGGTGCTTCCATTGTCATGTTACATTATGACTGGAGTCTCCACCTTCCCAGAGAGACATGACATGAGGGTTATTTTATTAGGACTTGCACAAATGTGCTCATGATGGATGAAGTTGAGTGCTTTGACACAGAAATGTATTTGGAAACTAGAGCTGACACATGATATGAAGAAGGGGAGGGAAGAAAAAAACCAAGAACTCAAATGTATAATCTTACCCTCGATCTCCCTGTCAGTGATAATTAGAAAAAGCCTATATCAAAAGCAGAGCTGCAAACTGCCCAGGAGATAGGATTTCATAGTTCCCAGCTAAGTGTCCTAGTTGGCTTTCACAAAGCCGAGTCAGTGGAAGTCAATGACACAAATTCTATTCCTGGCCTTGATTCCCTTGTAAAATAGGTGGCTTCTCCTTGCAGTGACTATGAGACAGTGGAAATAAAGACTTTTCCCTTTTGCTACATCCTCACATCTGAGTACATAATAAGTTGGATCATCTTACTCTCCTGTGTGGTGCTGAAACCAAGCCAAAACTTCTCCAGTCTTTGGGCTGGTTCAGAATAGAGCCTCAGGTAAAGGTATTGAATCCATCTCAGATGCTGGTAAAAATGGTGTGACTTCATATGCAGCACCAAGCCTGTGATGGTGACACTTCAAGGGAAAGGACAGCTTATAAAGCTGCTATCTCAGGCCAATTTTAAAATGACAAACACAGCCTAAGCTACTGGACTGTTTACTTTCCTCCCTCTTCCTGATGTTATCAGTATTTCCTAAACTTTGCCTGTCAGGCATGCTTTGTTAATAACCTTCCAGTACTCTCAGAGCAAAGGTTGCCCAACAGCTTTCTCATCTTCCTGCTGCCTGTCAGGAGAGGAAATGACAGCTTTCAGGAGAACCTGACACAGAAGGAACTGGATAGCACACTGGGGTCAAGGGTAAGAATGCAAGAAGTGAGAAAGCACAGGCACTGCAGCTGGCTACACAGGAAAAGCTTTGCGCTGCTTTCCCTTGTTTACTGTGTTGGGATGTTCCAGGAAGAAACTCAGCAGGCTTTACATCTGAAACAGCCAGCCAAGAACAAATCACTGTTCACAAAGCATTGTGAGGGAGCAAAATGACAACTAACATTCTTGACTTAAGTTTGTGATGACTTAGGTTCTTCCTCTTAAATGAAGGAGTCTGAAAGTGTTGTGGACAATGCTACTGGCATTTCACACAGCTGTTGTATTCCCTCTCGACTGCCATCTGTGAGAAGTCTCAGTCAAACTAGAAGTACCAGAGTGCCATCAGAATACACCTATCCACTCCTTCAACAAAAGAAAACTTTTCCAAGTGACTTTCCTAAGACTACTACCTGGAAGAAGAAAGACTGAAGCAAGCTTTGAAGAGGAAAGTGCTTTAAGCTATGGTCCTACATTAAAAATGTGATTAGTGGGACCCTCTGTTTGTTCAGCTAGCCTGAAGGTCCATGTAGGTCATGTCTACAAAGGTGGTGCGCACCAAAGCTCTGCCTGTACTTCTCCACACTCCCTGGGTGTCTTGTGTCTCCATAATTTTACAATCATGAGGCTGAGCAAATGCCTTTTAATTCTACCTGCTCTGCAGCAGCCCACTGCAACTGCCTTCTGTCAAGTCACTTCTTCATGTAAATAAAGAAGTCTATGTCCAGTTGTCCTCACCCGTGCAGAGATGTACACGCTCTCTCCAGTTCACATAGCTATCCACATAGCTATGCTGGGCCCAGAGTAAAATATCCCAGGCATGGCTAGCTGTGAGAAAAAATATTTTAGCTTTTGCACTTGCAGTCTCCAAAAAATCCGAGTCCCCAGTTTTTCTTTGTTGTCTTCTGGTAGTAGAAACCTATTCATATCTACCCCACCATCACTTTAGTCAGACATCAGTTAGGCAGACTGTGTCTCAGCATAAATGAGATCCCCAGTCATAATCCTTTTTAAATAAAATAAACCCATATTTTGTTAGTTAAATGGAGTTTTGGTGGACAATTAGAAGCAGCACTGAAGTGCAGCATTGTGCAATTCGCAGGAAAAATTTTCCATGCGATGGTCAAGAAAAACAGATAGGATTGAGCTTGAAATAGTTAGGAATGGTTGTGTTTCAAATGATCTGAGTTCAGATTTACTAAAAATTGTCAATTTTAACTGAATCTCAGAGGAAATGAATGCCATGGGGAAAAAAAGCAAGCTTTAGATATAGGAGCAGGAAATGGTCTCCTTTAAATTTTCAAAATGCTCTTTAAATCACCATTGTTTTGGAGAAAAACTTTTCTAGAAAAAAGATGGCTTGGATTTGAAAATGTCATTAGACATAAGCCAAGATGCCAAGAAAATACAAAGAATAAAGCAGATGGGGTAGGTAATAAAATGCCAAACCTTCCCCAGTTAATTAAAGAAGCCTACCAGATGGTAATGGTGCAGAATCAGATTCCTGAAGGGGGAGCTCAGCTGTAGGTCCTGCTACATCCTGTCCTTAAGCCACTGATTACAGATACAGGAGGGAGGTACCAGGGGAAAAGTTATTCTGTACACTTCAGTTTTCTTTTCCTCTTTTCTGTCTCTCAGAGTTAAGACCATGGGGCTGACCAGTTTTGATGAGTTGCAGTTTTTGTGAGCAGAAGGATGAATGAGGTCTCAGGATTAGGACAAAGGCAGAATGGTTTATCACAGACATTGGTTTGGAAAAAAAAAAATCCCTGTGGATTATGGACACTGTTTTGTGTTTTCCATGGAGAAAGATGATTTTTAACATGGTTACAATGAAAAATGATGAAATATTGGTAACTGTTACAAGTTGTGGCACCTCTGCCATACCTAGCCCAGAGTGTTCGTTTTTAAACTAGCTCCCAGCTCACACTGCTAAAGCAGCTGGTGGACATTAATCCTTTACCTGAGATAAAACCAACAGGGAACACGGCCAACATTCTTACACTTACTAAGTTTAAAAATTAGACTTTGTGACTTTACATGATTTGTGGTGACTGATTTTGGTGGATTTAGTCTTCCTTCTAAGCTAGTAAGAAATATATAGAGGATACTTTCTTTGCCCCGTATTATTCATCAGGCTGTTTTGTACAAAGCCCATTTCAGCCTATAAATCTGCGGTAAACTGCCTCAGGTATCTGTTGAAAATTCACCACTTTCTTGGTATCGTTGATGACTGGAATTGCACAGTATTAGTTTTTCTTGTTTTGATGAAGTGACCACTGAAGTCTAAAGCATTTTCAAGATGCTCACTTGTAGGCTGAAGAAGGCAGACTTAGCCAAATAACTGTAAGACCAGCTATCCTCTGTCTATGGGCTAGCAGTAGGCACGCTCAGAGGAGCTGCAAATATTACAGTGAACTGGCTCTTTTTCTCCCATGACAGCCTCTCACATTATTACTCTTGTAATAATCTTGTACACAAGATCCAGCACCAAGGGCTCTTACATGCCTATGCATAACGCATATAGTCCCCCATCCGAAGCACTGACAGTCTAAATACACAATTTAAACAAAGTAGAAGAAAACTGTATCTTCATTCTATAAAAGCAAGCTGAGGCCCACAGAGGTGTCATGACTTGCTGACACAGGAACTGAACTTGTATCTCTTGATTTTCTCCCTCCCACTCACCAAATCTCTATTAACCACACAGGAATACCTCTCTTTAGTGTTATTTAAGGGCCACTCAATAGCTTTTTAAATGGAGAAGCAATTTCTACTGATCTAGTAGAAGTGTGTATGGCGATTTTTTTTCCTTGCAGAAAGCTGCAGTGATAGAAGCTGTAAGTTAGGAAAAGCACACATACTAAGCAGCACTTCACCATCCAAATCAAGACAGCTAATTAGTGTAACAAGGTACAGGAAGAAAATCTCAAGAAAGTGGGGCTACACAAGATGATTATAAAAACAGCAGTTGGCAGAATGCAGTCATGTAAGAGTCAAGGCCTGGATTAGTTATCTCTGTGGAATGATTTCAAGACTACCCACAAAAATAGCATTTTCCACTGAAAAGTCTGCCTTTGGCAGCGTGGAGCACAGATTCCTTGCAGGCCAAGAAACCATGCAGAGAGAGACCCTCAGGAGAAAGACTTCAGCATTCTCATAAGAGAAGATGGAAGAAAAATTGCCCAGGCTATTCCTGAAAAACTTGCAAGGAAGAGGCTATTCCTGTTGAAGGCTGAAATCTTTGCACAGTTCTCTGAGGGACAGAGCAAACAGACTCTCACTTAAGTTGCCAGGTAGGGAGAAGGATGTTTGTTCTTCTAGGGAGAAATCGACACAAACTCCTTTGCTAAACTAGCCTCATGCTTATCCCCACAAAATCCACAGATTTTACAGGATTAAATAACTTCTTCCAAATGATTCTGAGAACATGCTGAGGTACATACTCTTCACAATACTCTGCTTGGAAGAGCCAAGTTACCTTGCAAAACAAAGACACTCTATTTTAGATCTCAGTTTCCTCCTAGAGCACAAAGAGCTCTCGCAGTCTCTACATGTTCTTCAAGGTAGATGTAGCAGAACTGAGGGAATTGCTGATGGATGAGAAGCAGGCTGCCTCACAAATAGATGAGAAAGGCCTAAAGGGACAGAGCAAAAGATCCTCCTCCATCTCAGAGATAGCTTTCCAATAAAAAAGCCGTTTGTGCCAGGATCCAAGGACAGCACCAAACTGCTTCCTGAATTGCACTCAACCCTTTCCCCCACTGCCCACTCTTTTCCTTTTCCTCCACTTGCATGCTTGAGTGGGCCTCAAGTTAACAAACTCCAGCTGCATCCACTCACCAGACACTTATCCCTCAGCTGTCTGCTCCCAGCCTTGCAGATCTGACAGGAAAGTGGAGTTCTGGCCTATAGTGAAAATAAACAACATTGCACCACCTTTTCCATTTTAAGCTATAGAAGTCACCAGTTCCAAAGCTTTAGCCTCCTTCTGTCATATCACCACTGGAAGAAGGAGATGAGGTCACAACCCAGCTAGGATAATGCCTAGGATGAGGAACCTCCCTGGATGGCTGAAGTATGATCTAGTGTTTTCAAGGTCTCTTGGAAATCAGGAAATACCATATTTACAAGCATTCTGGAAAGTAATTCTGTGTGTGCTGCAGCAGTAGTGCAGGTTGCAATGAGGTCAGACACATGTTCAGACTGCTCCCTAGGGCACTCCAGAGTTGGGGTGCCTGCCTTGGAAACCCAGCCAACAGCTGCCCTTGAGACTGGGCCTCCATAAGAAAACACTTCTGTCTTTTGCAGCAACGCCTGGCAGATCTTAAAGTGCAAATGTGCCACGCAAACCAGATGGCATTTCATGCTTTTCACCAAAGTGGTGAATGGTATCTGAGGACAGGTGAAAGCAAAGAAATACTCAAACCTCTTTGACTTCAGGTCCCTTTGCCCTTTTTCTGTTCTCTACCTTGTCTTGGAAAATAAGGAAGAAGTGCAGCAGTAGGGAGCTTTTGTGAGCCTAAGAACTTAGGATGTGCCCGAATATGTGGTTAAATCCACAAACAGGATAATGAAAACTCATAAGTATCTAGTTGCATCTCTGTGGCCCAGTACTGAATCAGCAAAATGAGCACCTCCAGACTAGTATTAATAAAAGAATGCCTAAAAAGTGCAAGACCTGCTGCAGTGCAAAGAGTGGCATTATTCTGACATTAGTAACATGATAGGGGCAGCAATTAGGGATGTTAGAATTTATTTTTTTTTATTATTTCCTTTCAGCTTTGTCTAAGATTAAACCATTTCTTCTTTGCTAGAGAGGGAGTCTTCCTGGTGCTGTTGTGTTTCTGTGAGCAGCCGAGAAGGCAGAAGAATAAGCACTGTCAGCAATGTGGAATAACGGCATTCTTCTATCTGGACAAGGCACTGACCAAGTAATTTTGTCTCTTCTTGGAATGAGGATGAATTGTTCTCACTAATTCCTGAAAGGGATCATACCAGTCCTCAGACCAAAAAGAGCTTTGTCAATGGCTTCAGCAGCAGCAGAATGAGGGCCCAAATGAACATCTCACAGGCCTAAATCTGCAAGTGCTGTAGTGAACTAATAGGCAAGGAGAAATCAGTGGGGGAAAGTCCCGAGGGTAGGAACCACTTCCAGTTGCAAAGCTGACACCAGTTTCAGCCTTGGGAGCAAAAATTGTGCAACGTGCAGAGAACCTGGATGGCTCATAGTTTTAGCAAAATCTGAAGAACAGCAAGAAACAGGAAGTTAGATGCTGATAGATAACATGCTTTAAAACTTATGTTGACTTATATGTTTGTTGTAAACTGTGTTATCTAAACCTCACAAAGCTTCGTGTCACTGCATCTCTGTTTTCCGTAGTTCTCAGCATACGTGGTTCAGGCTGTGTTTCTTTATATTCTCTCTTTGCTCGTAGGGAGATGTCTGGTTTTTAGGCAAATCACCCTGTTGTTCTGCCTATTTATCATTTTCATCATGTCCTGCAAATTACTTCTACAGTTTATATGGAGTAGATGTAGGAAGCTAGAAACACAAGAGTTTGCCTTTCCAAAGCAGTATGAACCTTCCCTTGAAAGATTTTCAAAGTATTCAGATAGGGTATGTTTACAACTCCCTTCTGATATCTTATTGACATTTGGTTTTGGGCCACTGACTCTAATCAGCCTTGTCACGTCTCAATGAGTATAAAAATAACAAAGTGAAAACCAGTAATATGAATATCTTGAATATATGAATACATTGCTCTTATAAAAGTGAATATTGAGTGACTTGAAACTTAAACATAATCCAAAAGTCTCTGCTTCAAACACTTCTCAGATCATGCCTTTTAGATATCGGTTAAAGTCACCACATTCAGATGCAGCTGCTGAGCTGCAAAGGTTTTACTTGACACACTGTCAGGAGAGGGACCATTTGCAAATCACTGGTGCAAACTAGGATTTCTGGTAGCTGTAAAATAGGCCAGTGTTAGAATGCTTATTTTCCTCTCTTCCTTAAGTGAGACAAATCTTTGTGGGAGCTGTTGTTTTTCTACAACTTGCTTGTTGCTCTCCTCAGCAATTACCTTCCCCACAATTCCTTTGGAAAAGAAGTCCATCATTGGAACTGTATCTGCTTTTATCCTGAAGGTTAATAACTATTTTCTTAGCAAGGAAGGAACTGCCTGGCCTCTTTTTTCCCTTCCCTCCCCCCTCTTTTGGCTGTAATCCTAAATGGGATAAAGAAAGGCATTTTCATACACTAGATATTTGAAGGACTTTGAAGATTTCACTTCACAGAACAAGTAATTTTTAGAGTTTCTGACAGATGGGTTTTATATGGTTTGAGGAAGAAAGGGCAGAAAGGCAGCAGCAAAGGATACTGTACTTAGATATCTAGTTGTGTTGATGAAGCATGTATAGCAAAGGGGGAAAATGCTGTCTGTGAGGGTCCGGCTAATTCTGTTAAGAGCAGATCAACATTATGGGCAGCATGCCAAGCAGGAACAATAAGGGATGTATGTTTGGCTGTAAAATTGGGCTAAGGAAATATATTTTCCTAGTATTGCTAAGTAGGTATTTATTCATTAAAAAAGTATACATCAAAAGATGCTACTAGTAATTCTGGCTTTTAGAACTAAAGGATTGTCATTTCAGCTCCCTGGTTTTGCACACTCAAACTCTCCAGTCCAAGAAAATGTAGGAAAAAAAACAATGAAGGATTGATTGCAAGGTTGGGTTGACAGGAGGTAGAATGTTGACAGGTAATTAGTGGGAAAAGAAAAGACAAATACTGGTTGTTCCTGTGCAATACAGTCTAAATGTCTGTCCATATAGGAGACAGATATCCTCTACCACAGAACTTTGATGGCTAGTGACAGCCAATGTTCCTCTGTCAATGTCTCCTCCTAGACAGGAGGGACAGACAAATGTAGATCTGTATGGGAAAATAAAGCCACCAAAGGTAAGGATTTGGGGCTGTCCTGTACCAAGGGAATATATCAGCCATGAAATCCTCTTCTTTGTTTAGGACTTCAGATAGCTCCTAAATTTAACAGAGTTTTGAGTCCTCATAAAAATATCACCAATATATAAAAGCTAATTCTGAAGTTAAGGAAAAGCTGCTTGTTTTCTGAATTTCTCTGCTACCTCAGTAGCTTTTTAATTAAATAAAAAGTATTAATTCTTCCCCGTGCATTCAAGCTGTGCACCGGATGGCATTCAAATGAGTGTTGGTAGAGAAGGAGCAATGCTTTTCCAGAACAACATTGGCACACCCACAATTGCTGAGCTGACTGGTGCTGCTCCTGCTGTTATTTCATAAAACACTACTTTGAAGAGGCAGTTTTTTGTAAGGACGTGGTGGTCTGTCCCACTCCAGGTGAAGATATCACTAAGCTAGGCAATAGCACATGGGAAAAAAAGACTTCAGACATAAAAACAAAACAAACCAAACCAACCAACCAAACAAAAACCCAACCCAAACCAAAAAAAAACAAAACAGAGGAGCTGTTTTTCTTTCAAGGCAAAACCAGTCATGTTAGACAGTACTCATGGTGTTTCCCTTCAAATGGCTCAGCTGTAATTGGAGAAGTAGGACACTCTGCCAAGGATTGAGATGTTTGTGGGAATGATCTTCCAAGGTGATAAACAACTAGTCCTGATCAAGTAAGGTATCAGAAGGTGAAAGACTACATCCGTGTCCTGGATTCGGCTAGGATAGGTCTAATTTTCACCAGAAGCTGGGATGGGGCCACAGCCAGGATAGACAACTGAACCAGCCAATGAGATATTCAACACTATACTGACACCATAGAATCATAGAATCATTAGGGTTGGAAAGGACCTCTAGGATCACCAAGTCCAACCTTCATCTATTAGAGATATGGTCTATTAGACCACAGCCTCACGTGCTACGTCCACTTGTTTTTTAAACACCTACAGGGATGATGACTCCACCACCTCCCTGGGCAGCCTGTTCCAGTGCCT
>JAAGNO010016968.1:0-14677 GCA_033439905.1 Ceryle rudis | reverse complement strand
GAGCTGCCAGCTTCTCCAGCAGAATGCTGTGGGAAACAGTGTCAAATGCCTTACTGAAGTCCAGGTAGACAACATCCCCTGCTCTTTCCTCATCCACTGGGTGGGTCACCTCATCGTAGAAGATCAGGTTGGTTAAACAGGAATTGCCCTTCATGAACCCATGTTGGCTGGGCCTGATCCGCCTGTTGTCCTGCACTTGCCACATGATCACCCCAAGATGAACAGTTCCATAATCAGCTCTTATGCTGTTCTAATAAATTCTCCTTATCTCAGCCCACAGAGGTTATGCCTTTTTCTCCTTATTCCCATTCCCCTTCACTGTGAGGAGTGGGAGGGGTGAGCAAGCAGCTTCATGGGTTTCAGCTCCCGTCTGGGTCTAAACCACGACAATCCATTAACATGTTCTTGTCTGCACTGTCATCCTTAACCATAGGGAGATATGGTCAGACTACCTTCCATCAGCACTTCAGCCAATCTTGCTGAATTATGCCTTCTGAAGTTTGAAAGCTTTTGTCTACAGTGGCCTGATCCACGACTAACAGTTGAAAGCTGGGTTAGGAAAAAATCAAGCCTCAAAATTCCAACTGGAAAGTGAATATGAGCTTTTTACCTTGTAGTTTCACAGTCAAAGCACCTGGCATTCAAAGATCAAGCCAGAGAGATGGGAGGCATGTGAAAGATGAAGAGAGAAGAGCTTTTCCCTCTCTAAAAATGAAGTAATTAGCTTAGGAAGTGCAGGAGGAGAGAAAGGAAAGGAAGATCCTTTTGTTAGAGGTCTATAATACAATCCTCTCTCCTGGCTAGGTGTGCTTGCAAGTTGTTGCCAGATTGCGCACACTGATGAATGTCAGGAGTAGGGCACCACTAAATTACTTTCAGAGGAACCCATCTAGGGAATCCTTATTTCTAAAAGCAGGAGATGTTCTGTCTGTATGCAGTGAATATTTTTGTTTAGGGACTGTCAGTCACTGTGGACACTACCAGTTTCCCCATAGCAAACAAATATTATTCCTCTGGTTTTAAATAATGGATGGAACCTTTGGTTACAGTGTTTCCCAGGACTTTAGGGGTGTTGATGGGGAAGGGACAAGACTTGAGGAGCTGGTAAGCATTGAAACAAACCAAAAGCCCTACAGATACAAAAGTTCACATGAAGCAGTCCTTTACATGTTGGATAATCTTCAGTTAAACAAATGTATTAAAAAAACCCCAACTTTCAATGTATTTAATGGATGCTTGAAATAGCAATTGCCTATGTTCTTATTGTCCAGGAGCATAAACAAACAAAGAGCCAATTTACATTTCCCCTGTTACCTTTAGCAAAAACCTCTTCTAAAATGTTGTCTCTCAGCCCCTGACTGCAGCTTGAATTTCAATATTAAAAGACAGAGCTAGACTGTGGAAGGGGGAGAAGAGTTATGAGTAACTATTATATAAGCTCCTTCCCTTTGAACCTTGCCTCACACACTGTTCACCAGTCACACAGCCTTGCCTCTGAGCTTCTTTGTCAGAATATAATGGGCAGAAGTTGGAAGCCCAGCTCAGTTCATTGTAAGCGCTGTGTAAACCTCCAGGGTAATTGAAATGATACATATTGCAGGAGTTGTTTGAATAAAAGAATATCCAAAAGAAAAAGAAAAGAGCAGAGCCAGCGTAAACTGCTCTGAAAGCAAAGGTGAGTGTGTTGTCATGAAACCTGAGGCCTGAAAGAAAAAAACTACCCTGTAGGGAAGTTTAAGAACCTCTCGGGAAATTTTATAGGGAGCCACATCACAGAGGGGAGGAGGAGAGCAGGGGAGTCCGAGACAAACACAGGGCCCTGCTGGAAGGCACAGGTAAACGCACAGATACCAGGAAATAATTACACTTGGAGCCAGTTTTGCTACAAGAAGCAAAATGAACTGTTCATGAAGAGAGAAGAGCTTTTCCCTCTCTAAAAATGAAGTAATTAAGCTTAGGAAGTGCAGGAGGAGAGAATGGAGAAAAAGAGGGAAAGAAAGGAGCTGACTCTCATGATTTCTCATCTCCATCACTGAAACATCCTTTGTTCTAACCTGTACAAATCGCATCTTATTCTGATTGTAGAGGTTAGCTCAACTTAATCAAAAATATATTGCTTGTTTGTCTCCATGTCTCTGGCTTTTGAATGACACAAGCTCCATAAAGGCCTCGTGAAGTCTTTCTTGAGAAAGCCATTCATTCAGACAGATGTGGGAGGTTAGAATAAAGATTTCTTTTTTGAAGTACATCCACTGTGCAGGGAGGCTGATAGTTGGCAGCCCCCAAGGTTTCAGTTCCCCATCCACACACACTGGCACACTGAAAAGTGCAAGGATCCTGACTCAGTCCTGCCAACGTGCCTGTCATACTGTGGAGCACAAAAGTGATTCAGCACTAGCAACTCATATGGGGTTCTAATGCACAACTACTGAGATAATTAACTAGCTATTTTATGCTACTACTTGGTGGGCTACTCTGGCTGAGAGCAGGCACTCAAGGGCTTTTGTAGACTGGGGAGGAAATAGGCAGTATCTTTTCCTGAGGAAGAGCTCCCC
Organism: Ceryle rudis; assembly: GCA_033439905.1. Classification (NCBI taxonomy): domain Eukaryota; kingdom Metazoa; phylum Chordata; class Aves; order Coraciiformes; family Cerylidae; genus Ceryle; species Ceryle rudis. The sequence continues at coordinate 12,122 of JAAGNO010016968.1, read as the reverse complement.
TGGAGCAAGCTAACTACAGCCCATCTTTGGGAAAGAGGTGTTCAGCAACAGACTAAGCCCACCCTAAGCTTTAATGTTGGCCTTCGCAGGGCAATAATTACTTGGTTGCAAGAAAAGGTGAAAAGTTGTAAATCCATTCCCAATTCCTATTTCATTTACCAGTTCCTTGAGCCTCTCAGCTCCCCTCAAGCATCCTTTTCTCTGACATTTCGGCCCTCAGCAACTTGAATATGCCTCCCAGGCACTCTTTATTGCTATAGCAATGGCTGGACATACTTTACTATTAAGTCACCAGCTTTCTTTGCCTTCAGTCCCCTCCAGGCCAAGGCTTTGGAGAACTTCCTGCAAAATCTCTTTACCCAACATAAGCTTTCCACTCCTCTTGATTCTGATCTTCTGTCCTCCCACCACTGAACTTCTAAGCTGCATTGTCAGGTGTCCTCTGCATTTCTGAGAAGCCGAGCACAATATCTGTAGTGCCTTATCTAAATAATTTATGTGATAAATGACAACCTCTTCTTGAAACATTGCCTTACCAAGTCCTTCAGATTACAGCTGAGTTTCTGGTGATGGTTTTTAACGGTGAACCCTGTGAAGATTGCTATTTATGTCACATGCTGCTCAAAAATAAATTCTGCTCTTCTGTTGCCTGCTTCCTCATAGCAAGTGACAAACTTTGCTGTTAGCAGTGAGCATGTAATCTCACAGTGTACGTTCCAGCTTCAGCTGTAATGATTTCTTAAAGATTTTTAAATGATCTAAGTGGTGAATATTTGGGCATACAGACTGCCTTGTAATCCTGTTTGTTCTCAGTACATCACTGCTAAATTATATCCTCAGAACTAAGGCTACCATTGTAATTACAGCCTCCATAAGGCTGTAACTGTCCAACAAAGAGAATTAATTCAGGTCAAAACAGTATTTGAATGCCATTATGGCTACAGGGGGCTGCCTGGTAGTGCTGTGCAGACTTGCTGTTGTGTTAATTGGTAGTCACAGATGTGGGCATTGAAAAGGAGCGGCTGGAAGTTGAGTGAAAGACAAGCTGACATAATTAGCGGGAGTTGGTGAGGAGATGGACACAGACTTGCAGGCAAAAGAAGCTCCCCACATGCCAGCTAAAAAAGCATCTCTGTTTCTGGCTGCAGGGGTTGCTTGCTGAATCTCGCTTCCATCTGCTTGGAAGATGGCTCTCCAAGGGTGGCAGACCAAATCCCATACTCAGACAAAACACATCTCCTCTGTAGCACAAAGAGGAAGCTCTGAACAGAGGGAGAAAACAACTGTGAAATCCAGTCTCAATCAAGCACAAATACTTGAGCCAGTGAAGTCCTCAGTGTTGAGACACCCCTAAGGACAGCTTGTTAAAGCAGTTTTCCTTATTATCAGAAGAGTCCACTTAGTGGCACAAGATGACATCTGCTCCTTGGAAGTCCTCACAGTGGTGTTCCACCTCCAACCCCCTTAGCTGGCTGCTGCATCTGCACACCACTATGCAACCAAACCAAGTCCCAGGCTAGGCCAACTGCTTTGAGTGGACAAAGTTAAGACATGGCAAACCATGGACTAAGCTCAAGAGAAAATGTTGCAGTGGGAAAAGAAATGGAGGTATTGCTTCTGGACATTCACCTCCATTGCTTTGCCTGAGGAGGCCAAGTGTGTCCTAGCACAGAGCAGGTTGCAAAGTGCAGATCAGCCCTGGGAGTCCTGTTCCTTTACACTTCAGACATCTTTTCTTCTCACCTGAAAAACTGGACTACCAGACATGGGACAATGGCTCCTGTCTATACCCAGCTACCTCTCCCACAGCCTGTGCAGATCCTCTTTCCCAAAGCAAAGAGGCTCACCTTAACATTGACAAGGTAGTTGAATTCAATGTAATTCATATACAGGGTCAGCTAGAAGACAACCTTCTTTCTAGGAGAGTGTCCTTACAGTTCTTCTCACATTAAGTAGCTGAACTCCTTCTGTTTGGCATACACTGTTTCTTAAGGAATTCTTCTCTACTTTTCCCCATGTTTCATTTTACTCTGTGGGGGTTTTATTTGCTTCCTCAAGAGAATCTTTCAAAGCAGCAGCACAGTCCATAAAGAATTTGAATCAAAAGCCCAGTCCTGGTGAAAGTTTGCAACTTTAATTAGTAAGAATCATGAGCTATTATACATATTCTGTGTTATGGATTTATGAGGATTTATTTATAATCATGGGAAGTGGAGCATGAATACCTCTGAAGATGGCCTTGTTTACTTCCTCCTCTTCGAACAGGAAAATCTCTACCCATTCCATGCCTCACAGTCAGGGGCCTCCAACTTTACCCTGTCTTCCACTAGCCTTACAATGCAAAAGGTCCTCCTAATCATGACTTAAATCTCATGCTCCATTTAAGCCCACTGCTACTCTTCAACTATATTTATGGGCGAGGAAAAGAGATTATTCTCTTTTCTTTGAAGCAAATTTCTTCCTGCTTGTAGATCTATCATATCTTCCCCAAGTATCTTCTGGTAGACTGAACAACCTTAAATCCTTCAGTCTGTCTTCACAAGCCACATTTTCTAAATTACTGACGATTGCTGTCAGTCATCTCTGCTTCCCAGACAGGCAATCCGTACCATGAGTTACCGTACCCCAAAATGGATAACTAGTTCAGGTACTAAATACAACAAAAAAGTGTTGTCCCTAATTTATACACAATTACATATATATATATATATATATGCTAGCACTTCTGCTTTTGTTATAAAGCCATCATATTTTTTGACTCCTGGCTCTGCAGAGTTTCTATCTATTTCTTTGTTCCCTATCTGACATTTTTGCAACAGATTACTCCTAATAAGATACAGACATTTGTAACTTGTTCTTACAAAATTTCATTCTACTGTTCTTCAGATCAGATTTCCAAACTGAAAATACCGTTTTGAATTCTCTTCATGCCTGCAGGCCCTTTGTGCCTGCTGCCACCTGCAAGTTTAGCTAGCAGACACATTCTTAAATGACTGTGTCATTCACCAAACAGGTACAAGCCTTATCCACTCCAGAAGTGACTCACACACCACTGCCTAACTTTAAAAGGTGCTGTCCAAGCACAGCACTAAAAGATGACCCAGCACCAGCAGAGCTTGCTAGCATTGTTTTAACAATTAAAATCTCCAGCTAACCTTCACCTCATCCACAGCACTCTGACACAGGGCCCTGATCCCACAAAATACACCTTTGACATAAACCCTGAAAGCACTGGTGACTCTCCAGAGATCTCGTAAACTATGGCAGAGTTCTAATTGATAGTAACTGCCCAGAATCTGTGCTGACAAAGTTCACTAGAACTTCAGTATGTACAGATCTCTAAGTGGCTCTCCTCATTACAGCCTTCCTAAGTCCACAAAATTCAGTCACTGCAAATGTCAATCTACACAGTCATTGCTGTAGCTATAAGCAGTCCAAGGACATCATTCACTTGTGTCACTGGAAGAGTATATTTCTCTACATTAAAGTACAATAAGGTTTTGAGCTTTTTCTATGCCTCTGACATCAAGGCACACTAATCATCTCCTTATAGAAAGTGTGCAGACATGATTTATGCACTTGGTAAAATTTTATCAATTTACAGCAATCAAATTAATTAGCTGAATTAATTTCTGTTAATTTATTTACATTGCCTAAGATTTCTTGCATGGATAACTCCATTAACTGCAACGTTATGTTTCAGAGAAACACCAAAGTAGAATAGTTCATTTGTAGATCATGTTTCGGCTGCAACCTCAAGCCATATCAGCTTTGGCCAGCTCTGAAATCTTGGAAGCTGTTATTTCCCAGGTAATTCATTCTCTTAGGATTTCAGTCAGCTCAGGAGATGAGTGGTCCTCTTGAAAAGCCAGATTTAAAGCACATCAGAACTAAAAAGAGAGGCTCTGTTGTCTGACCCAAACAGAGACAAAGAAAGTACAAACATGGCCAAATCTAGTAAGCCAAAGTTAACCTTTTAAGGCCTGCTGGAGCAGCAAGCTTGGCTCCCCACTAGTATTTTTGTGCAGAAATTACTCCACATTTTTCTGCTAACAACTTAATAATTTACATAAACAAAAGTTAGTTTGCTAGTTTTTCTTCTGCAAAAAGGCTCATGGAATGCCATCTCCCATTGAGGGAAAAAGATGTTATGCCACTGTTTTGGTCTTAGCTTTATAAAAGCTTTCCTCTCTCTTCGTCTTTTCCCTCCCTCCCTTATTTTCCTTGAGTGCTTCATGGAGGCTTTTATAAATAACTGGACATATTCATTCTAACAAGCACTTCGTCCAGTCAGATTCATTTCTGTATAACCCCTTGCAGTGCTATTCAATAAAATGTGAATAATTACCATAGCAACTGCAGCATGTGGTACATATGGTGCCTCTGAGAAACAAAACATTTTCTTTCTTTCTTTCTTTCTTTCTTTCTTTCTTTCTTTCTTTCTTTCTTTCTTTCTTTCTTTCTTTCTTTCTTTTCAGTTTTTAACACAAAATGATATCTTACAGTGTTTATTAGAGGGGAAAAAAGGTTTTCAAATGAAGAGCCATCTCTCACTCTGTTTAGAAGCTCAGATAATCAATTCTTCATACATCACCATCCTTTAATCTCTCATTACCTCACATTATCAATGTGTACATTTTTGCAAAATGCAAACAATAGGTACTCAGACAACTAAGTACCCTGATTATGTCTTCCTGTGCTCTTACTGGCTGGATGCCCCGATAGACAGGCAGCCCAAAGTGGAGGGTGTTGACTCATGGAAGGACTGGATTAAACCTGAAGAGTAACAGCCCTTCAGAACTGCCTTCCATGTCCCCTGAAGGCTTCCTTCTCCTTGACAGGGACAGCTGAACTACAGAAATGAAAGTGCTGCAGCATACATCTCATGTCCTGAATACACTGGTAACATCTTGCTATTAACAGCAAGCTGCAGAACTGAGCATTGCAGAGGTTGTTTCACAAACAGTTCCACAGAAAGCAGCACCACTCAGGGCTGGGGCTGAGAATCATTTGAAACCAGTAACTGCTTCAGTTTTGGTTTTGTGAGTTAAGGTCCTAAAAAAATGTTGCCAAGATGAAGGTGTGGTACCTTTTCAGCCTGACTGGTTGTCTCTAATGGTATCATCTTATAGACTATAGAGCTAGAATCACATATTCATATGTACATGGTTTGGCCATTGAGTTTTCTGAGTGTGGAACAGCAGTACATTCTTAGAGATCAGTTTCTCAAGTCCACAGCTCCAAAAAAATCAAATTACAACACAGCCACCATGTTCCACAGAAGAGCCTGAAGTAGCATAATGTTTAGCATCCCATTAGAAACTGAAACTGAGGAGGACCAGCAGATGGAAGAGGGATAGTGTTCTTGTTAACTCAGCCTGCAAGTTGTGTATCCCTAGTAGAGCTTTTCTCAACCTTCAAGTGTTGAGATCCTCTTGAATTCAGAGGGGCTGAGCAACTACTACCCTGTGTTAGCAACCACAGAACAGGTTATATCTTTCATATCATCATCCTGCAGTAGGACATCTTGCCCAAAACACATGTCAAGCCCTTAACTGAAATGTCCTGGAACAGCAGGCTATAAGGCTTACTGCCTTACAGTGGTGTGAGGAGGCATAGTAATGCTCCAAACAAAACCCCTTTCCTGGGTGCCCTTACTACCTGAAAGAATGACTGTACATGAGGATCCCCCTTTCTTAGCTCCCATACCGTGGGGATGGCCCCAGATGATTGGATTCTTGTCTTGTAGGTTTGGGATTTTTTTTTTTAATATTCCTTTTGACAACATTAGCTGTAGTATTTGTAAAGCTGGCATGAAAGAGAGGATTAGTTATACCTAGCCGTACACGGAATGGCTACCTGAGGTATGTAAATGTGGACCTGGTTTTGTCTGTTTCCAAATTTTGTTTTGGTGACCTATTAGAACTCGGTTGTTAAATCTCTAGCAGGAAACCAGCAGTGCATATTCACTCTGCGGTCTTCAACCACCAAACCCAGCCAAGGAAAGCACAGCCCTATTAGTGCTGATCACCAAATGCAATCGGGAACCGAAATAAATATTACTTTTCAAATTTGTATTGGTTACCATTTTATCCCTGATGAAAAAAGACTGCAAACACAAGCTCTCTGTTTAATTAATAACGTCTTCAATAAATACAAAAGAACCCCTTAGTCTTCTTGGGAATATATTATTTCACCAAATCAAGCCATGGACTGGGATAACATGAGTTATCTGAATACAACTTCCTGTCATAATCCCCCATCTCTGCATATAGATGAATCTATTTTGAGCTGTTCTGCCACTACCCGGCAGCAATTTTTTCAGACAAAAAGCCACTAGAGAGCGCTTCTTCCACAGTGATGGGATAAGCACTGTAAACCTGTTTGTATGAGGACTATTTTGCTGAGAATTCAGTGACATGGGGAATTATTATGCACCATTCGTTTCCTTGTAATTTAACTCTCAGTAACAAAAGCATAATGTATAGTCTGGTTTACTGGGCTGATTTACAACACTTTAAGTGAAAAGGCGATTTCCTTCTCTTCTTTTCATGCTGGCATCAGCAGATACAAAGTGTGCATCTTGTAACATGACATTGCCGTAAAACAGAGCAGTGCAGAAAAAAAACCCCTAAGAATTTGTGGTACGGTGAGAAGCAGACCCAGAACTGCAAGACAACGCCTTGCACTTCAGCTCCCCACAAGAAAAGCCACCAGCAGCACCTCACCAAGGCAGACCGACAGAGAAATGGGACTCCCACCTTTTGTTGCAGCTGTGCGGTTTGGCACCTTCTCACAGAGGCTGTTGTCTCTGATCAGGCAGCGTGAGCTTGCCTTATCTTGTGCCAAAATGTTGTCCTTAGAGGCCACTTTATTCTTAAAACCCTGTCTCGTTTTGTTGTCCAGCCATGGGAGGGAGGAGATAAATCATATTCTGTTAGGGTTGTTCATTTTATGGGACCATGTTAGAGAACCATACCAGATATACCCATGAATTCCCTTTGCTCCTTCACCATATATAAGAAAAGTGGAGGAGAAGACCTCAATGTGCTCTTACACGCACACAAACACCAACAGGCACTCTCCCCTTCTCACCCTAATCTGAAAGGCTAGAGAGAACCTATCATTACATCTTCATACAGACCCAGATTTTGCCCTGGACTCAACCCAAATCTCTGTAGGCACCTCTTAAGTTTGGCTTTGCTGTTTTAAAAAACAACAACCAACAACCAACCAAACCAAAACCAACAACATAAAAAATGTCGCAGGAAAAACATCATTTTCACAGACAGGAAAATAGCATACTTTTAGCCTTGATTAGAAGTGCTCTGTTTCTGCCCAAAGGTGAAATGTAGAGAGGCACACACAAGGTGCTATGGGAACATGAAAACTCACAAGAATGAGCTTTCTCTCCTGTCTTGTATGCATGCTGTGGTTCAGAGCTGCTCAGAAAAAAATATGACAGGGACACCAAGCGTGGTGTTTGTCAGAGTATTTCAGAGCTGAGTAGGAGGTATCACCCCTATGATCTCTCTAAACATGTACACATGTTTAAACATGTAAACACGTACACATGCAAAAACCAGCATGTTGTAACACAGAGAAGTGGCAGAGACATGAGATCCTGCTATGGTCCTTTTAGGTTGTCTGTTGGATTTAAGGGAATAACAGAGACTCCTTTATTTGGAGCTGAGAAAGCAGAGGAGAGCAAAGGGCAGATACAACAATTGATGCTCAAGGAAGCGGCATAGATAGACAAAATGTCACAACATCTAACCTAAGAGAGAACTCTGCAGTGTCTGGAGGGACACAGCAGCACATGATACCAAGAGAGTGTTGACTTTGTGACATGGCACATTAGAACAGTCATGAGGGAGGAACCACTTTTCTCTGTGCCAGCCACAGAGCCTCCTGAGGAATGACTTGCCATCTGCCAGGTGCTGACTGCTTTGTAGTGAGGGGGGAATGAATGATTCCATAGCAATACCGAAAAAACTTTACAAACAGGATGGGCAAACAGAGGCAATGGCAATATTTATAGTAGGCCAGGTGTCAATCTCTGTGTTAAACTGGGAGATTCCCTTGGCCTGCCCAGGTCCTGGCAATTGTGTATTTTTACCTCAGAATTGATACTCTGTCCCACAGACACAAAGAAAAGCTCCTTTAGGTGCCTCACAGCCACCGTTTCATTCTCAGATTTCTCAAACAGGAGGATAACCTACCCTGTGGGCTTTTGTTCAACCGAGTGAGGTCTGAAGGAAAAATAGTCATTCTGGATAGCAAAGAAGTCAAACACTGAGCTTTATGTCTTTATAAGCAATGAATCTGACAGCTAGCAGAACACGCAGGTGCAAACTTCAACAGATCTTCAAGCTTCTAGAGGGCAGGAGTTCTTGCCTGAATTTTATGCACCATGTAGTCCAGGATAGGTCTCGAAGTACCACAAGGCAAATGCCATAAGAAGCAATATGCTACCACAGAACTGCTATGGAGTCACTTCCTTCCTCTTTAAGATTTAAGCAAAACTCATACAATAAATCATCTCAGATGGATAACAGTGGCTCCTTCAGAGACCGATAGGAGATAGCATGGAAAGGAGCCAAGTGTGTAGTGGTTTAGGTTTGACACTGCTTCCAGGTAGGCTATGTGAAACCCAGCTCCAGTCTGTAGGCTTAGTATTAGAAGGATTGTCTAAGAAGGAAACTCTGCATATCTGTCCCTGATATAAAAAATGAACAGGTTTGAGAAAACAGAAAGAAGTAAGCAGTAAAGAGAACAGGATCCTCCACTGAATAGCTCTTTAACAGTAACCATTTGTAAACAGAAGTAGCTGTGATAGTGATATCATTTGTGTAAAGCAGACCACAGGAGGGCATGGTACCTGATAGACAAGCCTGGGCTGTGTGGATCTGGAGGCTTGTGAGAAAACTTTAAGGCTCTCAGAACAGTCTGTGGTGGAGAGAGCTTACAAAAGTAGGCTGAAATATTATAGGCTGAAATAACCCCTACAAGAAGATTTGATAAAACAATATGTGTGCAGAAGTCTTCCAGCCCAGTGGCTCACTTCAGATAACAAAGCTTATATGTAGACATACCCAAGGAATGGTAAATGAGCTCCCCTACTTCTGTTTTATAAGGTACATTAATGATTCAACAGAAGTGAATTAGACAACAAGAAAAAAAGAAGCAGTTTGTTACTCTGAAAGCATGGGGAATCCCTCTGCACTGAGTCCCTGTATCCGACCTTGTTTTGCCTCTACCTCAGCCTGTAGGCAAATCTGTGGGAACTGCATGTTACAGCAAATGGCTGGATTTTCAAGTAAGTTGTTCACCTTAACATGAGTTATTAGGGCCATTACAAAGCTGTGGGGATGTCTGGTTCATGCTTTGGTCAGCTCATTGGGACCTAGCCATAGCGTCATCCCAGCAGACAGGAACAGCAACATACCACAGAGCTCTGCAACTGGAAGCTTAGCCACATCCACTGCCTCTTTGCTGGAGAGAAGTGTAAATCTGGTATAAGCAGGTGCAAATTTTGCTGAAAACAGCATTGTGCTCTTGACACTCATCATCTCTGGCAACTTCAGTTACAGTCTACAGAAGTCCTTATTCACACAGTTTTTGTGGGACAGGCTGTCAGTCTCCATCAACCATGGAAAGATTAGAGCTTGAATACCTGTGTGATACCTAGTGAGGGAACTGTGACTCTGCCAGCTTTGTTTAAAATGTCACAAACACTGGTCAGCAGCTATGATGGCTATCACGAGCAGAAAAGTATAGTTCATTGCAATAAACCATCCAGTTTAAAGAGGTGACTCTTATAACTTCAGTAAATTCTCAGGTACGTTTTTGTTCACACTGAAATAAGAAACACAACCAAAGCTTATACAACTCCCCTGGGAACTCCTCACCAGACTTCATGAAAGTTACAAACTCTCTGAGCACTAATGGTAAAGTATGCCCTTACTAAATAGACTGGCAAATACATTCTGCAATCCTTCTGAGTTATGTTCATGAGAAAAACCTCACAAAATAAAACTTTTCTATTGCTCCCAGTGCACATAAATTCTAATGAATTCCTTAATGAAAAATTTCGTTAAAGGTAGAGGTGGGTTGAGAATATGTTCTCCTTTAAAATATCACCAGTATGCACAGTCCTAATGCTTAGATTTGAAAAAAATAAACAAAACCAAAACCAACCAAACAAAACCAAACCAACCAACCAACAACAACAAAAAAAACCCACACCAAAAAAAACCCACAACCGAACAACCACCAAGGAAAAAAACAACCAAGAAAACCAAACCAAACCACAACTCCAAGGTGAACAGAAAGTCCCAGAGGTATCATATACTGTTGTTACAAACACATATTTGGCAGCTACAGCCATGCTATCTATATGTGTTGGCATTACTAAACTCTTACACTCCACCTAAAATCCAGAGCATAACTTGTTAGTCACCAAAGGTATGTGATCAAGTTGCTCAAGTTTGATTAGGTGACTTAGAGAACCAACACAAATTGCCCAGATAAAATATTCTGTACTTCAACATTTGCATGTTATTAAACACATTATTATTTGTATAGCCCAAGTTACACAATTCAACTTAACATCAGTTAGTTAAGTGCTTCAGTGTGAAGGCAGTGTCAATTTTAACATTTCCAACTGACATGGTCTGAAACCTTAGTAATTTTTCCATGAACTCACTGGAAAAATCACTGGAAAATAATTTCAAATAATGAATCAATGTAAGAATTTCACAACTGTTTGTGAATAGGAAAGAGGAGAATTGTTAAATGAATTATTTATTCGGGATTATTCCCTTCTGTCTCCCAAGAAGCCTTCTAAAAGCTGTAATGTGCTCAGCAAAGGAAGCTGTAGAAGAGTTTGTTAAAATTACAACATGGGGCTCCAGGCTTGTCTTTGGACAACAGACCTGTTCAGTTTCTGGGTAGAGCAGTTATTGTATGGATTTCCTCACGACCACCAGCACTGCAAACTGAGCCTGGGATCAGAGAGTCCTGCTGATTCCTCCGGTTCTGTTTAGCATCCAGGCAAGGAAGACAAGCACTACAGCCCTAGTGACAGCCTCAGTAAAGCACAGGGAGTTGCACTGCCTTCAGTTTATGAAGTAGATTTGCACAGGTACTGAAATGACAATGAACTAGCAAGAATATTCTGCTTGTCATGCAGAAGAATGAACTGAAGGCAATCCTTTTCCCCGGCTGCTCTGATGCTGCAGTGCTAATGGGAGTATCAAGCAATGCAAGGTATTTTTGTCAGAAAAGGCAGCAAATTCAAACATTTAACAGATCTATTGAGCAAGACTCCAGCTTTACCCACTTTTCAGAGTCAGATCAATATTAAGTTTCATGTGACACCTGACACTCTGCATGAATTCGGTAGTTTTAATACTTCTAAACTACACATTTCTATTAACATTACTTCTTCTATTAACATTACTTTAAAGGCAATATATTCCCAGTTTTATCCATTCAGAAACGTTTGCATGGAAATAATTTAAACTCTGCTAGAATAAATAATTCAAACTTTATTTTTTTTTTGTTACATACTAAGAATATTCTCATGTAAGTGACAATTGTAATATCTCTGTAAGGTGAAATTTTTACCATGCATATCCATAACAATGTTTGTAATACTTTTAAGATGGTGTATAATATATTTATGGTATTTCAGCCTTATTTGTGCCACCATCTTTTCTTTTCCAACACAAACACTGAACTGAGAGAATGACATGAATTTTCCCATGCAAGTTTATAGGGAGTCTGAATAACTTCTTGTCTGTTCTATTGTACATGACAGAGCTGAGAAACAATGACTAGAAACTCAGAACTAGGTATCACTGGAAACACAAAGATGTTGCTGCAACTGATTCATGTGAATCACGTTGCAGACCGAAGGAGAGACTTCCCTAACTCCATGTTTCCCAAGCTTTCACTAACATTTTAGAGTCAATCCAAACAGAGCTTGAGAAGATTCAGATATTTTTCTTAGCATTTTCTCAATTCTACCCAGTAGCTGAAAAAAACAGGGAAGGGAAGGGAAGGGAAGGGAAGGGAAGGGAAGGGAAGGGAAGGGAAGGGAAGGGAAGGGAAGGGAA